>LOEQ01002872.1:156933-167232 GCA_001685075.1 Bramus lutescens | reverse complement strand
ATTCATGATCCTAGAGAAGCTAAATAGGAAGGTGAACCCAAAGAAAAACAGGTAGTTATCCTCCTGGATATTGGAAGTAGGCAAGATTGCCAGGAAAATCATTTCTATCAGAACTTTAAATTTGGAAATGACTTACCTCACTGTAATTTTCCTTATGAGTTACACTAGGACAAAATGAAAACAGAAAAAAGCTAGATGGTCCTGTTATAATACAAATAATATAAAATATTATTTTATATTAATAAAATTAAAAATTATTTTAACAACCAGAATTGAAAAGCAATCCCAATGAGACACTTACTATTAAGTTTGCATTGTCTCTGTCTTTTATTTAAATTTAATAAAATGCATTCCTTTCTCCTGGGAACAAGGACATTCCCAAGACTTCTAGAAGGCCAATCAAGCATGCAACTAGTTTCTTCAGTGTCAAATTCTTTGCAGCTTAATCGACCTTTTAGTATCTGTATATACTTTTGACCTCTACAAGAGGTTCTTCTGTCATATTGACTAAAAATATTAAAAATTCCTTCTTCCTTCCATATCCAAGGAAAAGTTTTCATTTCTTTTTGAAAGCGAAGAGGTATATTAATTCGTATTTTCATGTGTTTGAGACAAAGAAGGGGACACACCATTTCTGGAGGCACAGAGCAGTATCAACACTGTAAAGCATACTTAAAATCTGCTAACATTGTTATTCATATGAATGACAAGCTCCAAGTTCTTCCTGTATACTCCTTGTGACTAATTTTCATATCAAGAAACAAAGATGTTGGGGATGGGGAATTTGACTTCTTAGTTAGCAACGGTTGAACTCTCCCTTGATGCTCAGCTTTCTATTCTAGAGCCAAAGGAACACCAGGCAAACAGCCAGAGGGACAACGCCTATGCAAGCATGAGCAAGTTTTGAACATTCCAGAGACACCTTAACGAAACTACACAACTATCACGGCTGGTCATTCCAACTCCAGCCAGAGCTCATTGAATCAGTTTAAAGTAGGGTTTTCTTGTTTTTTTTTTTTTGCTCTATTGTGCCTCAGTGAACTCTAGACGAACCCGAAGTCAGCCACCTAGACTAGTAAGGCAGACTCCACTGGGTAGCAAGGCGGAAGGACTGCTATGCATGATGCTAAAGAAGAAAGGTTTTGATGGGTGTATACATCAGCCTCCGTGCCTGGAATTGTTGCTAAAGAGTATAGACTGTGACTAGGGCCACCATTCCTTTTCTCTGGTTACATTAACAAAGGGTTCAGACTCCCAGAATCCAGCTGGCAGACCCTCTTCTCTGCTAAACTCCACGACACTGAAATATTAGACCCACTAAAAGGCATCTCTTAATTTTCGGAGTCTTCTCTACTTGTGTGTTTCTTGTCAGTCATTTAGGCTGGGCTGAGAACAAAGAGAAAGAAGAGTAGTGACAGCAGAGCAGTGGCCAAGGAAGAGGCAGGGAAATGGCAGTGGTAGCGGCGTTTGAGCAGTTGGCAGGATGGGCTGTGAGAAATGCACGGCAGTCACCTGCTTCACAGCCAAAGGAGCATCAGTGGCTTCATGGTTTTCGAGTGGCCAGGTCTGGACAACGGAGAGGAGAAGTAGAGGCATAAAAAGAAAGGAAAGAGAAGTCAGGCAGAAGAAAGACACAAGGCTAGAGGGAGCCAGGGAACAGAACCTGGTCTTCTCGGTACCAAGAAGAACTTCGGAGAGCCAACAAGTCTGTAGGGTTGGGAGACTCTGATTGCAGCCTAAGAACCTCAACACTGGCTAGTATTAAGGGACAAGGGAACCCAGCCTCCTAGTCCTGAATAATAGATGTATCAGGCTACAGAATCTAGATATCTAGGCCTGTCTACATGCTGTAACACTGGTTGGATCCAAGATCCATAAGCTTAAACGACAAGGCTCACACAAGAATTGTAACATACGGATTGCTATTTACTGTGTGTGTTATTTGTCTTCTGTACCTGCTTTGCTGCAACCAAATTCAACAGTAAAGTGAAAGAAATTTCCAAAGACCAGCACTTCAAGGGTTCTCTTTGTCTACAACTTCTATGTAACTAGGACAAAAAGGACCCCAGGTGGTTAGTTACTAACCCATGGATTGTGCTGCCTCAAAGTGCTGAGACAGATAAACCCCAGAATGGAGACTGGAAGGCATAATAATGCAGAGGGATTGAGTCTCTCAGGGTCGAGGTGTAGCTCAGATTGATATAGATTCATGGGGAATACAAGCAGATCTCAAATTTCCAGAGATATAATTATATTTGGGGATAATTTAAGTATTCTTAATATATAATGTTAAATTTCATAATTGTGAAGCTGGAAAGAATATTTCATCAGCAGAAACACTGAAGGTACTCTTGAAAGCACAACTAATATCATTGAGAAGAAGCTTTGCTAGACCCTTCTCAGAAGAAGATCTGAACCAGTTTTCTCAAGTTGGAATAAAAATGATAATTAGCCTTTATGACTTTTTAAAGATAAATGCATTAACAAATGCAAATACATTAAAATAATGTCTATGAGATAAGATCAATGAGTGACTATTATTACTGGAATTGCCTTTTAATTATTTTAGTTACTTTCTTGTTGACTTAATAATTAATTAAGGTGTTTTTTTTTCAAAAAATAAAAGGGTCTTTGTTATCTCTGTCCTTTTAGTATCCACCTTAACACAAAAATCCTTTTACGGACCACCAGCTATCACTGTTTTTGGAAGTTATCAGCTCAATAAATCAGCTTAATAAATTGTTTAATTTACACCTGCCAATGGCCACACCCTAAAAAAACTGACTTTCTCATTCTGAGCAGCTATCAACTGCCAATAACTCTTCAGCTAGGGGTTGGGCTTCCTGCCCATCTCCACTCTTCATAATGGGAATTTGTTTGGCTTGAGGTTTCATAGATCTTGTGCACTCTGTCACAACAGCTCTGTGGTCACAAGTATAGCTGCCCTTTTGTATCACCCACTGTTTCTGGTTCTTAAACTCTGATGACCCCTTCTGCCATAATGATCCCCAAGTGTTGGATATAGGGCCTTTGATATAGATGTCCCATTTAGGTCTGAGTATTTCATAGTCTCTTATTCTCCACTCCTTTACCATTGTGAATCTCTGTATTAACCGCCTTCTACTGTAGAAAAACTTCTTTGATGAGGGTTGAGATATGTTTATCTATGGGAATAACAATAACCATCTAGAGCTGGTTTAATGCTTTGTCTATTTAGTAGAACAAGAGTAGCAGGCTCTCCCCCTAGGGATTATGATCTAGTCACAGTTATTGGTCCTGATAACAGCTCCAGGTATAGGTCTTATGGCACAGGCTTTAAATCCGATCAGAAAGTGGCTGGCTACTCCCAATATATTCATGCCACTGTTACATCAATGGGCATGCCTTGCCATGTTGGCCATTATTGTAGTTCATAACATTCACAGTTTCCTAAGATTGATGATTCCTTTTCTCTACCAGTAGCGTGCATCGTATCTAGCAGTGTGAAAGCTAGCAAGTAGGGATGGAGTTTCTGATCACTGTCAATCTGATTTCTCCATGTTCTGTGACTTAGATATGTGGCATCTTCAGGAATAGAGTTTTACTGTCAGGTTCAGGAGAATCAACAAGAGTATTGACAATAGTCTGTAATCTTAGGCTGGAGGAGATCCACGGGATCTCTTTGGCCAACAGCTCCAAAAGATGTAAACAAATCCTGGCACTAGGCTTTTCATAACCTATGATGAAGAAAGGTGGTTGTTATCCTATTATAGAGCATCTCAATTTTAAAAAATGTGAGTGTGTTTGTGTGTGTTTCTGTGTGTGATGTTAGTTATTCCTCTCTGCATTCCTTTCTTCCTCTACCCTGTCCTCCCATTTCCCAACTTATTTACTACTTCCTGTCCTATTATTCCCCTTTAGTCCTGTATACCACTTCATTCTTTCTTGCTTCTCTTTTACCCTTCCTCCTTTAACAGCCCCTTACTAACTTTCTGAACTGATAGCCACGTTCTCAAGAGTATGTAGACAGCACAAGTTCAACTAGTTCTTGATATTTTCAGTGCAGACATGAAATTATGTGAGTAGGAAAGAGGTGGATTTGGGCACAGTTGGAGGAAGGGATGTACATATAATAAAAATAAGTTATAGGAAATTCTCAAGGAATTCGTTAAACAGAAAGAAGTTGTGTTCTCGTATAGGAAAGAAATATAAGGAATGCTTAGAAAGAAAACAGTTTTAATAATATTTAGAGCAATATTCTAGACATCTATAATGCATTTTATAAGATCTCAGGAAGTTTATGGTGCATAAACTCTTCCATAGAGATGCTGCTATCAAAGAAGACACCGGGGCTGTAGAAATGTCTCAGCAGTTATGACTGCCTGCTTCTTTTCTAGAGGACCTGAATGCAGTTTCCAACACCTGTATTGGGAGGCTCATAATTGCTGGTAACTACTGAGCCAGTAAATGGACAGTCCACTGTCCATTTTCTGCCCTCCATTTTCTGGCCTCCATGGGCACCTACACTCATGTGTATACAGACACACACATACATAAAAATAAATCTTTACAAGAAGACACCAAGAATGACTTCAACATAGATCATTTAGGGTGTATTCATTAATTAGACCACTTAACAGAAATGTGTTCATTAGCAGGGTTTGATGGGAAACTAAAGTCTATCACTCCTGAATACTAGAGTTAATGGAGGCTAATCTCAGAGAGAAGAGAGCTGTAAACAGTTTCTATCAGGTTAAACAGTGATGGGTGCTTTTAAAGAACTGTACTGATGCAACAGCAAAAGAGAGGATGCTTCTTTACAGAGGGTACTTGGGTGAGGAAGATTAGTATGTGCAGAGATTCAAGTAAAGGAAAACACAGAAAACATTTTTCCCATGGACCACTTTGCTGTGAACAGAAAATATTAATTGAATAGTCAGATATATTTTATTTTACACGTAGGGCACAAAGAGTGAAACAAACAAATAACACAAGAAAATTTATGCTGGGATCAGATTATGAAAAACACTGACTATCGAACAATGGACTTCAGGAGTTTATTAAAATACTGTGTAGTGCTCTGGAGAAATGCATAGCTTATCTCAATGTTGGTTTGTTCTTTTACTATTTAAGATTAAATCAAACAGACAAAGAAAACCAAGTAGAGAATAAAAATGTGGACTATTATTCCTGAGCTATAATCCAATTCCTGACCAGTGAATTTGGACAACTAGCATTGTAAAGAATAGTAGAGTCAATTTGGTGTTGGCAACCAAAATACAAAAGCTAATATTGTAATAGAATTTGTGGGTGGTGGTTCCTCAGTCGTCAGAAATTATATTTCTGTTTTAATAATTAAGAGACAACTGAGCTAAAGGCACAGATTCCCGATGCTCTCCAAGAGCACACAGAACTTTCTGTGGAACCATTTGCATGTCTAGCAGAGATTCCCTGGTGACTGAAGCATTCTTGGAAGTATGGAAGGATTTGTTGGCCTATGTAACCTGCATTTGTTATGTACCACACAAATGCTAATCACTGAAATGAGATTTTCCAAAGGGAATGAGTGTGTTCATCGGGTGCTTGGATGTAAGTGCTTGGATTAGGGAATAAAACTCACATCCTCTTCCAAGGACTGGGTTTATGTCATGCATTGAAGAGGCAGGGTGGTCTAGTATGGCAAATGGCAACTGAAGGTACGAAAAACTTAAAATCTTTGGTCTGCACATGCATGATTAACTTGTTTAATTATATTGTGAAAGTGATGGCATTAGCTGGCATTAGTAGTCCAAAGCTCACCCACAAGACACCTGTGAAGGCTCAGAGGAAGTGTTTCTGTATTCAGTTTGATGACTTATACAGAATCATTTTTTAAGTTCCTGAAGAACAGCTTACACAACCTTTAGCATCATGACCCATAATACCTCAGAAGTGTTACCTGCAGCATAGATAAGAGTAATCTGCTCCCTTAACCATCTGACCTTGGGCATTAGTGACTTTTTAGATCACCAAAAGCAATGGCAACACCTTGCACCTTATGATGGTTTGGATAAGAATACCCCTTGAGGCTCATATGTTTGAATGCTATTCCCCAGTTGGTAGAACTGCTTGAGAAGGATTAGGAGGTGTGGCCTGTTGGAAGAGATGTGTGACTGGAAGTGGATCTTGAGGGTTCAAAAGCTCATGCCATTCCTAGTTAGTGCTCCCACAGACCCCTGCCTCATGCTTGTGGATGGGATGTGAGCCCTCAGTCACATCAGTCACATCTGTCTTTCTTCACAGCACCATGCCTGTCTTCCTTCCACTGAGCATCCTGGCATGATGGTCATGGATGCACCCTCAGAAACTCTAAGCAAGCCCCCAGCAAGCTCTTTCTTCTCTAAGTACTCTTTGTCAGGAATCTCTTCACAAAAAATGGAAAAGCAGCTAAGACACATCTCCAGGGTTTGTATGGATTCCCTCCTCTCCCAGTTTTCTGCCTGTAGTTGCCAGTCTTCAGATCTCCCAACCCAGGCATGTTTGCAAAACACTCTAGGACCTAGTTACCTAAGAGGGGCTATGCTTGCAGTCAGATTTCAAGAGTTTTCACAAGGTTGTTTATTTGGTTTAAGACTATAAACTTAACCTATTGTTCAATTTCTTTAAGGAGATCTCATATATTAGGTCGGGGCTGCCATTTTTACCTTTTCTGTAAAACAATTATCATAGATGTGATAGTCAAAGAATTCTGAAAAGTTAGAGATCAGATGAAATGACTGAAGCCATTTTCGAGTATTCTGGCTTCTCTCAATCACCTCTCAGACTCCTGCTTTCCTATTTTCTTAGAGCATGTGATTTGGCAGAATTCTTTATAATAACCACTCTGAAATACATGAGCCAAATACTAACTCATTTTTGTTTTTATCTCTTTGGGATATTCTTCCTGACAGACTAAATTTCCTTTTCTGAAATTCATAGCTAGCTATATTCCCTTGAACAAAGCTAAATTATTCATTTGTATCTATCTCAACCTTGTTAAAACATTTTTCTACTGGCACCACCTGCATACCTAGCATATGCAATGCACAAAGCACTCGCTAAGTTTGAAAAGTACTTTTGCAGTAACTGTTCCCAAGGACACTACTTTTATTCTGTCTTCCTTTTAGTTAAAATGTATTGTCTACTATGGAATGTGTTTTGTTTTGTTTTGTTATTCTTTGGAATTTATATATATGTAGACAGTGTATCTTTGTATCTTGATCATATCCACCCTCATTACCCATCTCAATTCACCCCTGCAAACAATTGTCACCTCTCCCTTCCAATTCCATGTCCTCCTTTTAAAATTATTATTTTCTTTGTTTAACCCAATAAGTCTAACGAGTGCTCTCCCCATAGCTCATAGGCATGAGGTCATCCATAGGGCATGAATAACCTACCAGAGGCCACATTTCCAAAGAAAAGAAACTCTTTCACGCCAACTTTAGCTGTCAACTGTCAATAGCTTCTCAGCTAAGGCTAAGCTTTGGGAGCCCCTCCCCTCTTCATGCTGGATATTTCAAAATCTAGCTTAATCTGTGAGTTAATGTGCTTAACAGGTTTGGCATCCCCAGAGGGCAGTACTCCCTAGTGCTCCTCACCATTCTATAGTTTTTTCCATTCTCTCTATCTCCTCTACTGCAACTTTCTTTGTTGTATAATGTATTACTCTTTTTACTCTTTTGGCTTTTGCGGGGAGGCAGCTCCCAAATAAATCGCATGCAGTGTCTTAGTCTTAGTTATGAATGCCCAGCCTTAGCTTGGCTTGTTTCTTGCCAGCTTTGCTTCACGGATCCCATCTATCTTTGGCCTTGGGACTTTTTATCTTTCTTTATTCCTGTAAATCTTTTCTTTCCTTCTTACTCCCTGTCTAGCTGTGTAGCTAGGTGGCCGAGTGGCTGGCCCCTGAAGTCCTCCTTCTTCCTCTCTTGTTCCCAGATCTTTATTTTTCTGCCAGAATTCTCATATTTATCCTTTCTGCCTGCTAGTCCCACCTATTCCTCTCTCCTGCCTCACTGTGGACCATTTAGCGCTTCATTAGACTGTCAGGTGTTTTAGATGAGCCCAATAACACAGCTTCACAGAGTTAAAAAAATGCAACATAAACGAAAGTTAAACTAATACTTAAAATAATACCTTAAATAATACTCCTTAAATACACCTTAAAATAATGCTCCACAACATTTCTTTGACTCTTCGGAGGAAGACAATTGATGCAGACGCTCCATTTGTGGCTGAGAGCTCACAGACAATTGATGCAGACTCTCCGCTTGTGGCTGAGAGCTCACAGTCACATATCTTCAGCATTTTGCCCACTAAAGAGTCTCTGCATTAACCATCACCCACCATGATAAGAGGGTTCTCTGACCAAGGGCGGGAGTAGCACAAATGAATGTACATAAACACAAATATTTAGAAGGCAGTTTGATTAACAGGACCGTTTAGAAGAACTATAGACAAAGGTTCTCTTCCCTTGCCCTAGGTTTTGATCATGCTTACAAGACCAGGCGTGAGTTTCATTCTGCTTATAAGATAATTAAAAATACAGTTTAACAGATGCAGAGAACCAGAGTCAAACATTGGGTGAACTTGGGGAATCCTGTGGAATCCTGGTGGGTGGATTATGGGAGCCAGAGGGGCCAAGGACAATATAAGAAAACCCACAGAATCAGCTGACCTGGACATATGGAAGCTCACAGAGACTGAACAGCCAACCAGAGAGCATACATGGGACGGGCCTCTGTACATACGTTACTGTTGTGTAGCTTGGTGTTCTCCTGGTACCCCGTAACTGTGGATGGGCTGCCTTTGACTCTGTTGCCTGCTTTTGTGACCGTTTCCTCCTACTGGGTTGCCTTATCCATCCTTAATATGAGAGGAGGTGCCTAGTCTTACTGCAGCTTGATACTGCATAACTGGCTGAGAAACGTGGGAGCCCTGAACTTTTATGAAGAGAAAGGAGAAGGAGTGGGTGGGAGGAGGATGGGGGAGAGACAGGAAGGAGAGGAGGGAAGGAGGGGATTGGGCTATGAAAAATAAGTATTTAATTAATTAATTAAAAAGTCAAAAACATACAGTTTAAAAAGGAATTTGAATGGATGTATCCCACATTAGTGAACAGTGCTGTTCCAAAAAACATGTGTTATTAAGTAATAATATCAGGGCCAGACATGGATTATATTCCTGTGAGTTATTGATTAGGGAGATCCCAGAACAACACAAACTACTGTCATAGCTTTTGGTTGCCTATCTTCAGTAATATGGTAAGACTATCTTGCTGAAGATGCTACACAATTTGGTGGTGGATCACAGAGCAAACAATCTGAAACTGACCAGAAAACTCTCTCTGCTGCCTAGATTCCATAGCACTAGTAGGTGCTCTGCAAATGTCCCGAAGAAAGGGTATCTGTGGTTTTGTCTAATATGGAAGTCTTCATGTTACAATACCGACCTTCCAGGCAATATGTGCCTACTTGTAATTTAAATACTCATAATTTTTTGAAATACCAATGGTTGGTAAGGGTAAGACACTTTATAACAACCCATGTGAATTTCTGAACATTGAAATATTTTTTAATGTGTTTAATCTTAGCAACAGCATTGAGCTCTTTTCTATCATATAACCTATCTCATCAAAATCTACTCCTTAAGGATAATCCATTCTTTGTCGTCAATAAAAATTTTCCCATAAGTTCATGCTTGCTATCACTATACCTTAGAACCTTTTATGCAACTATGGAAATGAAGTACAACTATATATTTGCATATATGTATTTAAATAACGCATAGTTCATTTAAAACTTTCTAGGCTTGCTTGGAAATCGGTTCAGGGAACTGATCAAAAGGTCTCAATAGTTCTGTCAAATGCTTAGGAGAATATGTGAGAAATCAAAGAAAAATTAACCCTCTGCAGTGGATAAATAATTGCTGATGTGATGTCTTCTTTGGAAGCATACTACTAACTTTAGCCGGTAGCTAGCTTTTAATATATGTCTCAGATCGCCAGAGGCAGACAGATTAAAGGCAAATGAGATGAGCCTTCTCCAGTTATCGCTAAGCCAGAATAGCTAGCTATTCTCCATGGACAGGTGGCATCTCACAAAGAGAAGTATGGCGCCAGCATTATCATTTCACTTCCCCCCGTTGTTCTTCCTGTTAACAGGTGTGTGCACACAGCCTGGGAGAGTTTAATTTTGCTTCTGGTATATATGCTTGCTGCAGATGTGATGTAGGAGGGTCATCTGTCTATGTGTTACTTTCATTGGTTAATAAAGAAACTGCCTTGGCCCTTTGATAGGACAG
>LOEQ01002872.1:143421-154785 GCA_001685075.1 Bramus lutescens | reverse complement strand
TAAGCTAGCCGTGCGGGAGCTGGGCCAGACGAAAAGCAGGCCTGCTCCCCTCATTACTACACAGATGATTATTTCAATTGACTAGCAGGTCCTTGTTAAAGCTGTGAAGGAGTTGCTACTTGTCCATTTTGTTCTGGCTTTGACTCCCTTGTGAGGCATCCTCCCACCCTCTTTTGCTGCCATCCCACCTCTCCTAATCAAGTAAAGACAGCTACACTTTTGCTGTCATACAATCACACCACACCATACAAGCTTCCCAGGGAAGCTTAAACATTGACTTTGCTGTTGCAGAGAACTCCATTTCGCAAGCTGTGCTCTTGGGATTCTACACTGGAACCCCCTTCATCATTAACACATCAGTGAAATGAGAAGATGGTTTGTCTACCTTTGCACAAGATAGACACCAATATAAATATCTGTCCTTCTCCCCTCCCTGAAGTTCTAAATAGATGAATAATTTGTTAAAGAATGCAGCCCTGATTTGCGTCTGCTCTGGTTTCTTAGGCTACATAGGCGTGAGTAATAGTCCATCCTGCTCCTGATGCAGGAACAGATTTCCAGGCAATTACCAGCCTCAGATGTGATTGTTGATGACCATGACCTATGTGCTGATTCGGCCTCAGGAATGCATGCCAGTTACTGGCAAACATTTTAGAAATATTTTCTTTATAATGTGTATATGCTACTTGTATGAAGCACTGGGTTATGACATTTATAATATACTTTGATCATATTCACCCTGGACTGCATGATTTAACCTGCCTTGCCGCCTCTCATTTCTTTATCTTCGTTTCTCTTATATGATCCTCCAACATGCTGGTTTCTCATCTTCGCGCACCATCCATTCAAAAGCGTTTGTTTTAGGCACTGTACTAAGCACCAGCAAGTACTAAGACAAAAAAGACAGTTCACTCTGCATCCCTGTATAACGGGAAGTAGAAGCATGAATAGCGTGTACAGGGTGCTGTACAGTGACAGGGTAAATTCCAAGTGCTGTGCTGACCAACCTGAAAGGAGTCAGGGAATATGAGTTAGAGCTAGCCAAGCAAAGGTGGGCTGGAGAACCACAGTGTAGGTCCCAGAGACCACGGGAGAGGACACGGGCCAGGAGTGAACGAGTGAGCAAGCTAGAAGGAGCTAGAGATATTTTCCCAGCTCCAGGTTTTGTTCAACGAATCCAGAGACTGGGACTTCTCCATGTGTTTTTAATTTCACTCTGTTCCACTGTGAGAGAATGTGATTAGTGGTCCTGTGTGATAGGCATGGTGGAAATTTTGAAAAAGGAAACATTGAAACAGAATATTATTGGATCTAAAGTTGTTATGTAAGCATAATACTACTTATTCAGAAAAACTGTTCATGTATTGTTTCTGCTTTAATGGAATATGTACATTAAGAATCATATAGAAATGAAAAGGACCTCATGATCCAACGTCTCATTTTATAGACAGAAACAAATATGAGGCTCAGTAGTCATCACTGACTTTTTCCTGATTGACTTGTACCAATTGCAAGTGAAATCTCCATTTTCCTGGTTGACCTGTGCTGAACTGCAAATCAAATCTCCAACGAAATGTAATCTCATCTCACTTCTAATGACCAATAGATAAATGCATACTGGTGAAGGCATGGAGGAAAAAGAACTTTTATAAACTGTGCATGGAAGTACAAATCAGTAGAACCATGACAGAGACCAGTATAAATGGTGTTCAAAAGGGAAAACAAACATGACTAAGTTAGATCTACCACATGATTCAGGTGTCTGAATTCTGGGTATATTACCAAAGAAAATGAAAACAACATAAAAAGAGGGGATGGCCTCATGACCTATAGTATGAGGGCAGTCACAGTGAATGAGAGTTGGAATTAGCCTAGTGACATACAACTGGTGGAGAAGATGTTCATGCATGCTCTATGGTGTAGTGCATGCTATGTATGGTGTGTTATACAGTCATTAGGGAGAAGGAAATCTTAGTATTTTCTAGTTGAAGCAAACTGATGGAATTGGAGGACGTGGTGTTAGGGGAAGCAGGCAAGCACATAAGCACATGTACATATACACACACGCATGTGCGTGCACACACAGGTACAACAGGCTCTGTTGCATATGTGGAAGCAAAACACAGACAATGTGAAAAGAGAATAGGAATTGCCAGAGATTAGAAATGAAAGGGTAGATACGAGCAGGGGAAAAAAAAGCAGATTATCTGATCAGTTCATGGCACATGCCTGCATAGACATGGCACAATGAATCCTATTAGTGTGTACAATTTATAAAATTTTAAAAAATGAAAAATGTACTTTGTTGACAGTGTCAGTATAATTATTGCATTTAAAAGCTTTAGATTTGCCTTATTTTCAAGAAATGATGTTTTTGTTGGGATATACTCACTTGTTTACCCTTTGCCTTTGATCCACTTGAAATTTTCAGTACTCTTGCTATAAAAGCAATCAGCTATGGAAGTGGTCTTGTTTGGTGGTATTCTCCTACTTGAGTTTCTTATGCATGAATTTGGTAGGTTAAAAAAATATACTAAGTTGTCAGTTTAACTATCGTATATATGTGGTCAAATGAATTTGTACAAGTACAGAAAAAAAAACACCCATATAATTCAATTCAGAGACTAGTCAGTTCATGGAGGGCTTTGTGGTGATGAAAGCCAGCATTTGGAGACAGTATTATTCTTGGCAGATGTACTGCAATGTACTTCAAGCAGAACTCATTCTAATCGAGAATAAGATTAACCATTTATTGAAATATCAAGCGCAGCACCGTAGATAGAGTAAATGGGAATAAATAGAAATCTCAAGAGAAACCATAAATGGGTATTAGCCCAGCTGGTAGTGCAGTTTAATCCTTCTCCTCTGCAGTCCCCAGATGCAATTTGTTTTAAGGGAACTCCTAATCTCCTCTGCATCTGTTCTGGGAAGCCTGTGTGAGGCAGAGAGCTCACAGTAGAGCCGCCATCTGAACAGGCTCACAAACACAAACCTAGTGCTACAATTTATCCAACCAATTCGGAAGTTTGACCTTCATTTTCTCTATTTCTGGAGTTTAGTTTCCCAATCCACATGCTGCCGGGAATAAATGGTCTCTACCAGGAACTGCTGTTTTCACCCAGTGTTTATTAAAATGGAGAGAGAGATACACAGAACCCAAAACACAGAACACCTGAATAGAGGATCACGGATCCCCCTGCTGGACTACCTACATCACATGTTGTGGTGTACCAGAGTTGAAGCATGTGCAGCCAAGATGCTAACAATAATAAGACCATGGTTAACATATAACATTCCATCTCAGGAAGTGTCCTTAATCTGAAGCAATTTAACTGTCCAGAAGCAAGAATGGACCACATGTTTTGATGTAGATGTTTTTAAGACAATAGTAAATTCCTCCAAATGGGTTTCTTTGTGTCTCTTCTATGCTTAATTTTACCATTCCAACCGGTGAAGAAAAGATGGCCTGGAAAGAGAAAGTGAGTAGAAAGAGAGAAGCCAGAAGAATATGTATAGGAACTGGGACAGAGCCACAAGGACTTATCTCAAGTGTTGTCTCCTTTTCCAAAGCTGGAATTCTCCCTTATGGGAATGAGAATTCAAGGAGACAGAAGCTAGCACTTGTTCTCACACAGCCTGACTTACATCGGTAACCTCTAGCCATGACTGAATCCAGAGGCTCCTTCATCCCTCCGCTTTGAAGATTATTAGAATTTAAGATAAGATTAGCCATCTAAGAAGTAATGCTTATCAAATATCACTTTAACTTTCTTTTATCATAAACTAGGTTTGCTTAAAGTCTCTAGCACTGGCTAGCATCTGGTGTGGGGGCCTAGGGAGCAATCTTCTCCACCTACATATTTCTGGAATTAGAATCACAGGTTCTCAGTATGTCGTGAGCCGAAAGGAACCATAGAAGGTAGTTGGACTTATTAAACACTGGAGGCCTTTTGCCTCCACCCTTGCAAGTTGATCATTGCTCCTCCCAGTGTATCTCTTGAGGAGTACATGGTTAGAGGCATGATGGAACAAAAAGAGGCTCAGCGCTTCCGCTGGAGAGCAGATTATTTTTATTAATTCTTTGAAATTTTATTATAAGGAATTGTTATATTCATCCCACTCCCCCATCATCCCAGATACCCTCCTCTCTACCCATCAAAATTTGCATTTTCTTTCTCTAAACACACACACACACACACACACACACAAACACACACTCACACACATTCATCAAGTCTAGTTTGAGTTGGCCTACTACTTGTGGGCATGGAGCCTGATCTGAAGTGTGGTCATATACTAGGTGTTAATCTATTGAAGAAAACTGACTTGTAGTCTCCCAGCAGCAATCAGATGTCAACAGTGCCTCAGAGAGGGGTGAAGCTTTGTGCCCCCCTCCTCTATGCTGGCATTTTATCTAGCTTGCCGTTGAGTAGGTATGTCTCATGCCGTTGTCACAGCCACTATGAGTTCACTTGTGTGTCTGCCCTGTTAGGTCTGGTTAATACTGTTTCCCTGTAGCCGCCCACCACCTCTGGCTCTTAGGATCTTTCTGCTCCCATTTCCACATAGATCTTTGAAATGGGTGTGGAATCCCATTTATATCTGTGCCCTCCAAAGTCTCTGCTTTAGTGCCATCTATTGCAAGAAGAAGCTTCTATGATAAAGGTTGAATGATGGACTGCTTTATGAGTATAGCAATACGTCATTAGGATCTATTTTACTGCTATGTCCATTTAACAAAATAATAGTAGTAGTCTTTCCCTTAATGGCATTGCCCTATCCAGTCATAAATTCTTGGCCTCACTAACACAGTCAACTATGGGTTCCACTCCATGGAAGAGGCCTTAAATCCAGTATTTTAAAAAGTAATCGATTGCTCCCTTACCATGTGTTCCTCTGTTGCTCCCATGGACACACAGTGTAAGCCAGGTTGTTAGTGTAGCTTGTAGGGTTTATAGCCATGTGAGACAGATGATTGTTTTTTCTTCTGGTCTTGTAAATACCTTAATCCTTCACTATAAGCAATACCCAGTAGGGATGATGCTTACAGTTCAGTCCCAGCCAGATTTCTCCATTTTTTATTACTTTGCAAGATCTTTTTGTGTATATATTATGGATTATAGTTTTGTGGTTTTGTGGGATTCCTGTCTGTGTGTACATATGTGTGTCTCTGCATCTATATGCTCTTCTTGTGCTTTTCCTTACCTTTTTTCTTGTTAGGTGTGTTTTGTCTTGTTCATATTTTTAAATTTTATTTTATTTTATTGTTAGCTCTTAGCTATTCCTTAAATGCCTGTTTGTTTTATAATGAGACACAGAAAGGGTGTGGATCCAGATGGGAGGGGAGATGAGAAGGAACTTGGGGGAGTGGAGGAAGGGAAAACTCTAAGAAAAATACATTGTTTGAAAAACTGTATTTTCAATAAAAGGATAAATTTTCAGCAAAGTCATCATTGTGTCATTAATTCAGCCTTTACAGGATTTTGAGACAGATCGCATGAAGTGGGAGCAAGTTTGAAAGAATCCCTGTGAAATTAAATAAACAGGAGTCTGAACAGTGGAATTGTCTTAAGAAACTTCTAAAGGATGATAGATTCTGTCTAGTCATCCAATATTCCTTAAAAACAAGCAAGTGTAGCCAAGAGATCTTAAAGATTAGCTTAAACTATGTAACTGATGTTGCTATGGTTCAACATAAATTGTATTTTGTATCTGTAATTTTAGAAAGGGTTTTTGGCTGTTTGAAATGCAATAAAAAATTCACAGTGTTCTAGGAATCTGCAAATGCTTAGACTGTAAGAGGATGAGTAATAGGCCAAGTGTCTGCATTGTGCCTCCTTCTTTCAGATTGATCAGTCTCTAATCTTTTCCCAAACATCATTAATCACCAAGTTACATCTTCCAGTGATACTGAGCTAAAGGACAGGTTTGAAACCTTCACCAGGAAGTGTCAGCTGTTGCTCATCAGTCTTTAATGTGTACGGTTTATACTTTACACTCACTTTGCCTATTGTGAGTAGGATCTGTCTTCGCATGCAGCCTCCTCCCAAGTTATCAGTGGGCATGGGATGTCCTGACTGTCAGATGAGCAATGTTGATTTGCTTTTATACTGACAAGGGAAAATATTTTAAAAAGGATAAAAATCAAGGCCCTTTCAGAACCCACTTGATTATATTAAAGGGTGTTCTTGCTCCTGTTATGAGGCTCAAAGAGCTGTTTGGTGGAAGCTGCCCTCTGAGGCAGGAACTGAGGCTTTTCTGAGAGATTCTGCACTTACTTTGAGCTTCTGAGCAAGTTACTTCAGGACAAAGGTTTCATAATAAAATCCCTGGGCTTTATTCACTGATGATGGAAATAATCACTCTGTGGGGGAAACTGGCCATCTGTGAGCGGCATCCACTGGGATGCAGAGGTGTAAGTGGGTTACCCACGAGCCTCCTGGGTGAGTTTCTGCCAAGCTGTCCTCAACTCAGAGGCTAACAGAGGAGAAACTGCCACACTGTACTGAAATACAGCCATTGCAATATCAGAAAACATTCCTGGCTTTGTCAGCAACCAGAACCGTGGCAGACCACAGCAATACCACTCTAACACGGCAATACTTGATGCATAGGAGGAAATTTTGCTAATTTCCAATTTCTCTAAACTCCAATCTTATCATCTCAGTTCGCTACCTGGTAATTCCACATGCACATCTCTGCTGATGTCCCCGTGAGTCCCTAACTCCTGCATCTGGTGTTTGTTTCCCAATTTGCATAATTCTGTCAGATCATTCTATATTCATGAACGTATTAATTTTGAGCCACAGTTCACTCCACAAAGAGTAATAGTGGTATGCCACATGACTCCACTTCCTTGGCCTTCCCACTAGATTCTAATTCATTTTCTTGCATTGGATCTTCCCATTGCCCCTTTAACCTTTTCTATCCTTTTTTCCTTCATTTTTTCTTATGTTGGTTTCCTTGTTGAGACAAAGTCATACCTTGTAGCCCAGGATAGCCTTGAATTTACAGGAAGCTTTCCTCCTCACTCTTCCAACTGCAAGGGTTCTAGGTTTGATTTAGCAGGCCTGGCTTCCTTCCCCTTGTCTCTCCTTTTTAGCCTATCATCACTTATTTATTGTTATTAATTATTGTTGTTGTTGCCCTTCTATAAACACATGGTCTTTCATTTTAGAATTCAAAACCTACAAACTGGGAAATGTTGAAAACCAAAATAATTTCCAAGGAAATGATTTTGACGGCAAACTAACATGACATGTGTTGCCTTTTGCTGTGATTTCAGTATGAACGGTCTTGTTTCGTGCGGTCTTGTTTTATGCTGTTTATCTTTCTGTAATAAGGTTTGATTTTGCTGCATTGCCTTTGAACTTCACATGCAGCTTCAGATATGAGCACATCTTATTGCCTTCAGAAGATGAGGGACAAACTTCTGAGTTATGAAAGATGTTTGGCTCGGAGAACATGGGTGGTAGCCATATAATGTATACAGATTTTATTATTGTCGCTTTCTTTTGTAAAGTATTAACTACTTCCTCTGTCACATATTATATGCCTATTCAAAAGCCCCTCCCCAGAACTCTTCCATTTTTTAAATTTTGAAATAATAAAATATCGTTATAAACATGAAAAGAGAAACACTGATAATCTAGCCACATCTGGACAAATTACTAGGAGGCCAAACCTCATAATATTAGAGGGGACAAGAGAAGAGTTTCGGGAGGTGTTACCAGTTACAGAATCTTTTTGTAACTGGTTCCCTGGGTCTCCAATTACAACTTGATTAAATACAAATGCACAAACTGTCATAAGTCATCTAGAGCTCACTAAAACAGTCTAAAATAAATAAAATTAAAGGCCAAATTGCTTCTTTCTCACTATCTCCTGCTTCTCAAACAGAGTTGTACCGCAAGACTTTCAGAAGCCAGTTCATACCATAATATAAATATAAGTAAACATAAACTACATTTTGATTTGATTTTACATCATAACCATGTTTCCTGCTTAGAGACAACATAGCTTCATGCAACCCTTTATTTTAATGTTCCCCCACAGACGAACAAAAGACACTACGGGAAAACTTGCCTTAAATATATTTTCTCTCTCATTAGAACAGATTCTGAAGGAAAGCTGCTTAGTCAGTGGCTAAGTAAGTTTCAAAAGTTAGCTTAAGATTGCATTTGAAACTCTCTCACATATTCCGGTCCTCGCAAATAGAAAGTGAAGGGTCTGAAGCACTGCTAGCTTCAGTTATACAGCTTGTCCCTCCCCAGTCGGACAAGTGGAACGAGGTGCCTTCTCGTGTTTGTATCGGCTGACTTCTACTCCAAAGAACACACTGCCATCTGCTTCTGCTGCTGTTTCTCTTTTGTGAATTTCTGTTAGGTTTCCTCAGAATGTTGAATCTCTCTTTTCTTTTCTTTTTCGTTTTTTTCTTTCTTTCTTTCTTTTTTTTTTTACCAATCTGAAGACATGTTGTGAGTTTTGAACTCTTTTCTATCTTTTTGGAAAATTTTAAAAGGGTTTATCTTCATTTCCACTTTTAACATTCCTTATGCTTTTCTTCATATATCTCTGTCTAGCAGTTCAATCTCTCTATTTCTTCTTCTTTGTAATATATTTGGAAGAAGGGAAAGAAACAATTACAGAACGTCTGAGCAGACAGAGCCTTCTCAGGCATGTGGAGCTCTTTAATGTCAGTTACTTAGTCAGCAATGTAAACAGAATAATTCAAATCTCATCCCCATTGGGCATCCCAAATTAGTCTTCACAATATATATTGCTCGGGCAACCCAAAAGGCTAAAATGAATGAGTCAAACAGCCAGGTAAAATCTTTGGGCAAGTTACAATATGTCTGACACTCCATTGTAGGGCTATTCATGTAAGAGACCTAAATTAAATCATTATTTTAGTAGTTGGAAGATTATAACATATATCATACTGCTAAGGGAAAAAGTGGCCAACTATTGAATATTTATCAAGCAACATGTTTAAAACAAGACAATCAGTATTCATTGCCAACTTTCTTCAAAAGCAAGATTATGATTTAGAGTGATGCATAAAATAGGAATGAAGGCAGACATTAGAACTGAGTGGGTGGGAGATTAATGAAGCTCCAGAATGGAGGAAAAGAAAAAGATGATGCTGAAGCTGGGTGGTGGGGGTGCACATCTGTAATCCCAGCACTTGGGAGGCAGAGGCAGGAAGATCTCAGTGAGTTTGAGGCCAACCTGGACGACAAAGTGAGCTCTAGGTCAGCCAGGACTGTTAGACAGAGAGACAACCTAAATTAGGCCTAACACTGTGTTATAACTTTCTGAAACCTCCCGATAGAAAGAGACCTTGTGGCTTAAACAGCAGCATGTGTTCAGGGCCAATGGTGGGCATTTTTTTTCTTGCTCCTAATACCAGGCTAAGATTTCTCTTGAGGTTCTTCATAAAGAGGACATTGTTGTGAGTAATATACAGTATCCTCAAGGGTATACTTAAAATAGATGCATGGACAAGCGTTCTGTAGAAGTGTTTCTAAGTAGACTGCTTGCATTGCTTCCTGGCTAACAAGTAAACACAATTCTGTGTCTGTAGTGGTGAGAGCAAGGCTGGCAACTTCCATGTTTACTGCAGAGTTCTGAGACATAGAGGGGTTAAAGCAACAGACCAAGGCTGTGTGGCTGGTGTGAAATATGGTTATATGTATCCGAATGTGTGAAGGCCTTTGTGCCCTTCATTTAGTATACCCCAAATCTCTATTTTACAAGGAAATTTTTAGACAAAGGCGTTCATAAGGTTGTCTTTAATCCTAGGAAAAACTAAATAAGAATGTATTTTGTCTTTTATTCTACTTCGCTGATTTAAGAGGTGTTGAATACTTGCCTTGAACTAAACAATCTAGATAATATGCTATGGCCATACAAGTTGTTACTGTGGTTTTGTGACTATATTTATCTATATTTACATGCACAGATGCTCTTCAGGTAAGGGTAGGATTGTGACTCAAGAAACTTTGAGTAAGCTGAGAAAGTGAGGAATAGTCTTGACTGCATTGGCACGGGAAAAGACTTTCTAAACAGAAACCAACAGCACAGGCCGTAAGACCAAAAATTAACAAATTTAGTCTCATGAAACTAAAAAGTTTCTGTATTGCAAAGGACACTGTCATTTGTCATTTAAACAAAATTGCAGCCCGCAGAAGATCCTTACCAATTCCACATCTGATAGTGGTTTAACATCTAAAGTACATTTTAAAAAAATCTGAAAAACAACTAGATATCAAAAAACAAATAATCCATTTTAAAAATGGAGTGCAGAAATAAATAGGCAGTTTCCAAGAGATGAAACACAAATTACTGAGAAAAACTTAAATAAATGTTCCGTATCCTTCATCATCAGGGAAATGCAAATCTAGACTACTTTGAGATTTCATCTTATACTGTCAGAGTGGCCATGTTTGATAAATAAATGATGACTCATGCTGGCAAAGATATGGGGAAAGGAAAAGACTCATCCATTGATGATAGGAATGCAAACTTCTACAGCCATCATGGAAATCATTGTGGTGGTTCCTCAGAAAGCTGGGAATAGATATACCTCAAAATCTAGATTACCACCCTTGGGCATATACCTGAAGGACTCAATATCCTGCCACAGAGATACTTGCTCTTCTATGTTCATTGCTGCTCTACTGAAAACAGCCAGAAATTGAAAATAAACTAGATGCAAGCAACAAATGAATGGTTAAGGAAAACATCTTATGTTTACACATTAGAATATTATTTGGTTATTGGTTGTTCTCTACAAACTGATGGTAAGACCTTATTGCTGAAGTCAATACTTACATATATGATTGAACACAGAGAATTTGAGTTGGTGCCTTTCTACAGTTTTCTCCTCTACTGAGTAGGCCCCATGTCTGGCAACACAAAACAAATTCAATTGTGTTTTTATGTATTTTTTGTCTCACATTGCTTTGTTTGGGCATTTATTGTCTCACTGATCTTTTGCATATATATTTGGTTTCTTAGTTTCTCTTTTATGGGTCTTATGGTGTTATGTTGTACATGCGCACGTGTATGTATATTTCTCTTAATTTTCCATACACACAAATATGCATATATGTATATATATAAATTCTGAAGTTAATATCTCCACTGAAGAGCATCAGAAAAAAAAGTCCACTCAAAGTCTCCAGCCTCTGTGTGCAGCTTTTGCTTATAATTCCTTGATCTTCCTCATCGTTCTAGTGTTTTCCAGGAGTCTGTCAGCAAGGGAGCTTAGAAAGCATGCTTTGCTGTTATTTCAGACCCATTCTTCTGGAACCAGAATCTTGAACACCTTTCCTTCACAGAAAAGCTATGGACCCCCCC
>LOEQ01002872.1:115454-128458 GCA_001685075.1 Bramus lutescens | reverse complement strand
CATGCGTCCCTGCCACAAGACAGAAACTATCCAAAAGCACAGCTATGAGCCAAAGTCTCTGTGATGTCTTTCATAGATAAGGTCCTGTTAGAGTTCATGTGTGTGCTTGGTTAAACTGTGACAATGCACACACATTTTATATGTATTATAAGGATGATTTCACAGGGTTTTTTAAGCTCCAAGGTGTCTCAACTTCTCATGCACACATGGAGGAAACAGAAGTCAAGAGGAGGCAGCTCTGGACCTCACTGACACATCTGTAGGTTGCTTGCATATTTGCATATGGCTACTTTACTTCTCCTTTCCCATGAAAGTAATTTGCTTCTGTAGACTAGCTTAAATTTTCTTATAAATCCCACCAGCTTAACCATATTCTTTGAGATTATGCACAAACATTTATCCATGAATGTGTCCTTCACCTTTGTGATACTCCCTGGCAAATAGTTTTCTAATATATTCATACTACCCTTGGCTCAGTCTTTACAGACATCCCATTTCCTCAAGGGTAATTTGTGTTCTAAATCTATTTTCATCCCCTATGTCAGTAATCTATCAATTTTGCAAGATTTTGGGTGGGTGGGAACTTCTCAGTTTGGAGAAGTTTCTGTTCTGTAATTTTGTTTTTACTTCATTGGCTTCTGCTATCACCATTTTTCTTCATTTCCTTCATGTTTGGGTGTTTTCTTTTTCTCCTTCTTGAAGTGAATGCTTCATCGGTGAATCACCTTTGTTTTATTCTGCTAAAAATTTTTATTATCCTATACCATCTTCTTTTTATTCTGTCTGTATGTACAGCTCACAAAAATATTTTACTGTCTTCAAATATTAAGCTTTCATGACTTACGTTCATTGATATGTCAGAAGTCATATCATTGTCTTAAAATTTGTTATTTTATGTTTTACCGTCTATTTGTTTTTCTTCAGGATGTCACTATGCAATCAATTTCTAGTTGATTCTTTTGAAAATTGGAGTTTTTAAGTAGTACTATAAGTTTATATAATACTTTATGAATATAGGTTATACTGCCGTTGAACCATTAACAAGGGTGAAAAATCCCACGTCCCCTTTTCCTTTCTTTTTCTTCTCAAATCTAAAACCAGTCTTATATTACTTTCATTTTTGCAATAACTGTACTATTAAATTTACAAATTTAAATGAACACTCAGAGATCTCATTTGATGCCAAGGCCCATAAATCATGAGATTTTGCCAGCTGACACGCATCTGCAATGACACAACTCAGCCATGTAATGGCGACGCTGTTGCCCTGACCACATCTGTTGTGCCTTTCTTGTTTACCTGCATCTCCACAGCAAGCACTTGTTACTCTTGGCCCTGAGGCTGTTTTTCTGATCTGTTGGCAAAGGGCAGCCACCAGCTGTGCTGAGAAACTAGTCCCTGCGCAATGCTCCCCAATGGGCGGTGGATAAGCTCACCTGCTCTTCTTGCCCTTGCAGAAGATGATCTAATACTTGTTCTGTGCTTTCCCAGGAGAGTCCAGAGGGATGGAGCCCCAGGTGGCCACTGAGTAGTAACACGCCTTTAGTGAGAAGCTCTTTTACTTCTTTCAGTCCTCAGTTTCTTCCAGAGTTTACCAAGATTATCCCTGTGCATAAATAGAAATTACTTGGTCTAGAGTCAGAATCCTATGTCAGAGTCTACTTTTGAAAATCCAGTTTAAATCATATGTACTATATCTAATGCTAGGAGCCACTCAGACACATTGAATTGCAGTTCTCAGTGAAGCTCAGTCCTACTGCTTGGAGCCTATTGGAGGAAAATGATAGCAGTATTAAATTACCAATTAGGTTCTGTTCTAGAAAGGACTCCATGTTACATCTAGGTATTCTGCTTTGGCCACAGTACTCAACCTACTACTGACTGGGAGTTAAGAATAAATGTGTCTTCTCTGAATCCACTGCGTCACTGTAACTTTACCTGCTCCTCATGAATTCAACTAGTACCATTGTAAGAGGCAGAGTAGGCACAAGACTCTATCATCAAGCAGAAATTATATTTGAGATAAAAATATGTACAGCACCCCAGGGATATATCCTGTTTCCCAGGTGAGTGTCTTCACCCTATAGATTTCCCAAGTAAATGCTGCAGAGGCTGCAGGGCCTCTCAATACTTTATTAACAAGCCCATCTTGAGGTAATATACTTGGAAGACTGAAGACAGGTTGACCGAATTGAGAGACAACAGAATCTAATGACCAATGATTTCTATAGCCAAAACTCTGGGTTTGTTTGTTTTTATCAAAGCAGTGGCAGAAAATAAATGGAATTGACAGTACTCTCTGCATATGGGGATGAGGTCTATAGGAACATTAGCTTGATGACAAAGTTATAATATTTATTACTCATATTAGATAGGCATAACAAAGACCATTGCCAAGCAGAATAATAAAAGAGAAGAATAAGACAAAACTGGTACCAGAGTAATGATTGTCATAATTGTGTGATGGATATATGGGACATGACCCAGCAGCTCATATGCCATAAGTAAGAATAGGTACATGGCCATGACCTTCTTGAAGAGGTAGAAGCCAGAGATGTTGTAGCACACCACTCTTTGCCCACATAATGAAAGGAAGATAATAAGGTGAACTGGGTCACACTTTTGTGGCTTAGGTCTAATATTCAGCTGGAAAATGTTACATACAACAAATGCCATATAGCCAAGGGTTTACATGGCATTTCCTAGTGGTGGATGCATTCTAAACCTTTAGGCTGGAATCTTGGCCTACTGCATTGAAAAGTCTATTATATTAGCAAATTCTTGTGCACTGTTTAAGACTTCTGAAAGCAGATTCTGGGAGTAAGGAAGGCCTTCTTGCTCTAGACTACAGACGTTTATTTCCACAGTCCTCAGAGACCCATTGCTAACAATGGGCTGTGCCCCTGATACTGTATCCAGAAGAGGGAAGAACCATAAAACAGTTCAAGATTTACAATACTGTTTCATCACAAACAGTTAAATGTAAGCTGTTTTTAAGCAAGGCTACTATTGTTTATCTCATAATATCTGGGTGACTTCAGCAGGAAAGAGAAGGTGGAAGCTCACCTGGGGAGAGGATGCTCTGACCAATACTCTTGATGGGAACTCTAGCATGACACTTTCAGAGAGGATCCCCAAGTAATTTCTGTTGGATGAGTTTAAGTGCCCCATTGGATCATATTTTTATTATTCCTACCTGTCCTTTTGTTTGAAAACCTCACCTAAGGGAATGTTCTGCTCCACCTAAAACTCTAAATCAGGAAAACCTAATGGCTGCCCTTGCAGGGCTTCTATTTATTTCTATCAGGTGTTTATAAGTCTAGGACTTGATGATATCACCTTTTGATTTCTCTCTTGATTAGGTTACTGCAGTATCACTGTTGAATGGTTATGTTGTGCTTCTCTTTACCACCTGGTACTTACTATGTACTCTGACTTTTGCTTGCTGTATATTTGACAAACTTGTTTACTCAAATTGAAAGCCTGGCAGGCATGGATCATTCTCTGGTCTGCACAGAACACGTGTACACTCCAGAGCCACCCTCTTGACCAGTGAGAAGCTTTGCTGCTCTATTCTGGATGATCCAGATGCTATTTAAACAGAACAAGGAATACCTTTCATTGCGAAGGCCATGCAACAATAGGCAGATGCCTGCAGCAGTAAGTAAACATAGCAAATCCACATTGCCCTCAGCCTGAAAGAAAATGTATAATGATACCTGAAATAATTACAGTGAGAACTACAGAGGAACGCTCTAAACACTCAGCAGAAAAAAATGGGGTCAACAAATCATTTGGGTTTGAATTCCAGCAAGAAAGACTTGGTCCTACCTATATGTAAACCTTTTTTACTCACATTCACTAGTCTCATTTCTCCTCTTTATTCTCTCTAAAACCAAAAGGAAATATATCATTTTTATGTCTACTCTTCAGAAAAGCCAAGTATAGTTAATGTAGAATTTATGCTGCTTGGAAGGCCCTCTCAACAGGGTCTACACGTCATAAGAAAAGGCCTATCACAGGGATAAAGGCATTCTTCACTAGAAGTGCTGGAGAGACTGAAAGTGTGAGAGCAATTACAGGACCCATCAGGGTTATAGGGCTTGTTAACCACTCAGCGGGGCTGCATAATCATGATGTAATATGTGGGTATACACACAAAGTAAGTGGGAACTCTGTTAAATCATCATTTGCACATCAAGTCAAACAGCCAGAAAGTACAAAACATCTAGGAAACCTCTACAGGTATAGTGAGATTCTGTACAAGTATTCATGAGATTCTGGTAGATGAGTCATTGCCCCCCAACCCAGTGTGCGTGCGTGTGTGTGTGTGTGTGCGCACACATGCACGCACACCTTTTTCCTTCCAGCACCTATATAGAATATATAATAGGACAATGCAATAGTTAACAGCAGGGTTGGAGCCTGGGGTAGCCATCTGATGAGGCTTTGCTTTTGTTTCTTGAGCTACAAACGGTGTGGGCCAAGATTCAAATTGTTTTGGTATGACCATCACTCAACATTATCAGAATATCCTTGCCACCAATGCCTCCATGATCTGTGATGCCCTTCTTATGTATACAAATCCAATGACTACTGTCCTGGTTTGCAGTCTGTTGCTGTGATAAACACCATGACAAAATATGACTGGGGGAAGAAAGCGCTTGTTTATTATACACTTTAGGGTAAGAGTTCATCGCTGAGGAAAATTCTGTAAGAAAGGCAGAAACTAAAGCAGAAACATAAAGGAATGTTCCTTACTGGCTTGTTACCTTTGGTTGGCTCAGTTCTCTTTCTTATACCACTCAGATATATCCTTATACTCTTGTCCCGTAGTGGCACCAACCACAATGGGTTGAACCCTCCCACAACAATTATTAATCAAGAAAATGCCCCTATAGACTTACCCACAGGCCAGTCTGATGGAAGTAATTCTTCCGTTGAGATTTCCTCTAGCCAGGTGACTCTAGTTTGTGTCAAGTTGAGAAAAACCAACATAACTGCTCTGCACCCCTAGCATTAATCTTTCCATGCTAGAGCATCAGTGCAAAGAGAACCTTAAATCTTGCTGCGACTTCGTGAAGACCAACACTGCATGTGTTTCTATGCATACATATCTGTGTATGAACACCAACAAGGGCTCTTACAGCAAGTAAGTAGTAACGTTTGACTTCTGGACTTATATATATCAGGGCACCCATGAGCTCCCCTTGGTTACATGCTCATTTGTGGAGCAGGTCGATTACAAAATGCTTGTCCTCGCAGAAGGAAATTGTTTAGGAGTTTGGAGTACTAGGGGGTTCAGAAGTCTTGGTGACTAGTACCTGCCTTGCTTATTTTGGGAGTCCTGAAGATCTAGCATTTCAGGAGACAACAGACATCTGAATCTGTTCCATGGTGCATTCTCATACCTGGATAGGTATCCATGCCCTGCTGGCACACCTAACCACAGCAGCTATGGTTAATACTGTAGCTGATTCTACCCAGCAGCAACAAGACTCATAAAACACCCTGGCGAGTGCTCCAGACTGATTTCTAGTTGAACAAGGAGTTTGTCTCAGCTAGCCTACCCGATTCTGTGAGTATCAACAACACTGAGGTTATTAACAGGAACATTTAACACTAATGTGTGAGGCCACAAAAATGAAACCAAAAACCAACACAGCCAAGCTCTCTGCACTCAAAGGCCTAAAAATGGGTTCCTTTATTTGACAGTACAGCCTATAAGACATTTTTAAAAACTTTGTCTCTACCTGAAATTACAGCTTTTAATTTTTAAAACATTTATATACGCCCATGTGTGTTAAATCATTGGACTAAAAAATTAATGATTCCTTTTTATTACTTTATTTTATTGTTTTCACAGTTATTTTACCTAGTATACCAGATTCACATTGCATTTTTTTTTGTTAACTCACTTTATTTGAGAAAATTGTATGCTTTTACTACCGACATTTTAAGATTTATTTCATTATGTTTACATGTATGAGGGTTTTTCTCTAAAGGTGTGTTTGGATACCACATCATGCCATGTGCCTATGGAGGTCAGAAGAGAAGTTAGAATACCTTGAAACTGGAAGAATGGATGATTTTGAGCCACATAGGTTTGGGAACTGAATCCAAGTCCTGTGGTTAAAAGCACATACTGGTTTTAGCCACTGAAATATCTTTCTAATTAATTTTTACTTCTTGTATAACCTGTATTAAGAACATTTACACAAAAATCATTTTACTTTAAACTCTAATAAATGATGTCTATAATATTCTTGTCTACATGAAATTTTCCAATTTGTTATCCCTGCACCCTTCAGGCCTTTGTTGCATTTTAAATTAGACTTGTAAATTAGAGACCAGCCTAACTTATCTTGTCTGTCAGTAACCAGTTACATCTTGATTAGTCAAACATCTGTTGCATAATAAAATGACCCTGAAGATTGGGAGATGCCTGTTTCCTTAAAGCGTTTGCCACTCAAGGATGAGGGCCTGAGTTTGAATTTCTGGCGCCTATGTAGAAACCTAGGCATTTTAGTATGTGTCTGAATTACTAGTGCTGGGGAACCAGAGACAGAAAAATTCCTGTATCTCATATTTCACTAGACAAGAAGTTTGAATTGGGGAGCTCCAGACCCAGTGAAAAAGCCTGTATCAAAAACAAAAAAAAAATGCAAAGCACTAGGAAAAGATATCCAACATCAGCCTTTGCATGCATGGGCATAAATGTGCACACACACACACACACACACACACACACACACACAGAGAGAGAGACTCAAAATACACACAGAGAAAGAGAGACACACACACATACAGAGAGAGAAGAAGAAAAAGGAGAATAAGAAGAAAAAGAAGAGGAAATTATCCCAAATCTGTTCAGTATCTGAGGGGTTCTAAACTCCATTTAGATATCTCATAGTTTAAACGGTGAAGTTGACACAAGCCTAGACGCCCTTGGGAAGAGGGAAGAGTTGAGGAATTGGCTCTATCAGATTGCTCTGTGGTACATCTGTTGGATATTTGCTTAATTGCTAATAGATGTGGAATGGCCCAGCCAAGGTGAGCAATGCCTAGGCAGGTGGACCTGGGCTATATAAAATGGTAAGTAGCAGGAGCCTGGAAATGAACTGATAAGCAGCCCTCCCCTGTGATCTCTGCTTTAGTTCCTGCCTCCTGGTTCCTGCATTGAGCTCCTGTCCTGGCTTCTCTTGGTGATGGATTGTGATGTGGATGTGTAAGCCAATTAATTCTTTTCCTCCCCTCACTTAGTTTTGGTCAGTTTTTTATCACAGCAATAGGAATCAAACTAGGATAGATGTTTTGTTTCTCTGTGTGTGCAGTATGAATGTGCTCTGCATGTGAATGTATAGGAATGTATATTCATGCATTCATGTGTGTTTATAAGTATTATAGAGGCTAGAAGTTGACACCAGGTATCTTCTTCAGTGCAATGCCACATTTTTATTTATTTTTATTTTTTGGAAGATAAGGTCTCTTTCATTGAACTTGAAGTGATCTGTGTAAAGTGAAGTTTCTGTCCTGCTTGGTCCTCAGTCGTTCAGTCCCAACAAAACTGATACACAATTAATAAAAACTCAGAGAGAGAAATCGAGGTTCAACCTGAAGATCCGAAAACCAAAACAGCCAACCACTGACACTTACTTTGACCCCAGTCCAAAATGGCGATCCTGCCTCCAAGAATCTCAGAATGAGATTGAGCCTGAGAGCTGTCTCCTCCAGTATTATAATCCCCTCTACTTCTCAGATTAAGGGTGAGCACCACCGCCGCCTGGTTTCTATGACAAGCTAGTGTGGCTACTGGGACTGAAGGCGTGTGTCATTGTTGCCTGGTCTGTAAGGCTGGCCAGAGTGGCTGTTTTACTTTCTGGATTCCCAGGCAAGCTTTATTTATTAAAATACAAATGAAACACCACTAGAGCTCTGATTCAGGTATGCTGATTAGTCAATGAGCTCCAGGGATCCAGTCTCTGTCCTGCCCATGGCTGGGACTGCGAACATGTGCTACAGTGCCCAGGTTTGCCATGAGTGCTGGGATGTTGTCTCAGGTCCTCCTACTTGTATTGCAAGCGGTTTAGAACTGAACCATCGCCCCAGCTCCCAGACAGGTTTTTTGAAGCTATACCCAGTTGAGTGTCTCTTCTGTTTCGTGTAGTATCTATTTCTTTAGAACTGAAAATGGCTTTTTAGGCATGCCCCATTCTTTAGCTGGCATAGAGTGGATAAATGTGAATGTAAGAAGTATCTTAAGTCACGTGGCCTGTGCAGATGGCTGTACCTCTGTGGGTAGCAGTAAGTTCAGGTTCCAAGAAAGATTTACAAGAGAAATCTTAATATCCAAGTCTATGTCAAAGCTCTGCTTTGTGTGGCACTACTATGTACTGTTGAGGACTGTGGACCCCCTGCCTGCTGAGGGCAGGCAGTAAACTTGTTTTCCTATGCTTGCAGCTGCTCTGAGCAATCAACTTGACTTGCAGCTGCCCTGAGCACGAGACCCTCAGGAGTTCCTAATGGCAGGGGAATGGTTTCTGGTGGGCTTGCAGCTGAGCATTAGGCTATTAGTCAAGGAGACCCTATATAAGCTGCCCTGGACCGCAATAAAGTGGGCGTTCTTGGAGCATTCTTGGCATTACCTGTGTTTCTGTATGTTTTAATCTCCAGCCCCTTGCCCAATTTGTGAACTGTTCTGTGGCACGTAGACAGGCATTGCACTACAGTGTACTCCAGTGGTTAAACTCAGTCATAGATTCATTTTCCTTAATACAAAGCAGTGTAGTCTGAAAGTCATCTGTCCCCTACCTTCTTCTACAAGCTAACATACAACATATATATGAGCAGATCACTTAACTACATACATCTCTGAGGGGCACCATCCTACGTTCACAGTAGTTTTGCAATCCAGCATGACAGATTTTGAGTTCTGCTTCTTCTGAAATGTAAAAGAAAATCTACTGTAATATCCAATGAAATTTCATTTTTCTTTGAATGTCTGTAATACTTAATGGGAACTCAACAAAATGCCCAGGCATTTCAGTAAACAAGCCTTTGTAAATGGCTACCAGACATTTTGAGTAAAGGTCTAAAGAAAGCCTGGCCATGCACACCTGATGTGATAAAGTTGCTTCTTTCTGCTAGGGAGCTTCTGGAGTTCAGTGGATACAGTGCCTGAAAATAGCTAAACTTTAAACGGATTGTAATAGGAGCACATGCAGATAGAACTGTCCCTCTTTTAGCTGTCTAGCTATCTACCTTGTGTCAAGGACTGTGTGCTCATCTACTATTCTCCATAGCTACTGCTACACAACGCCTCCTCCTTTGCTATCATACCAGTCTCGGTGCTAGTTGTAACTATTTCCAATTTGTTTCTCTTGGCTTAAGTTTTGGGTTGATTATTTGTGGATCTCATTCTTTTTAATGTCTTGGATCCTTGTTATGAAAGCCCTGGCTTGTAGATTACCTAAGCTTCTGAATTCTGAGTGTCTTCTCACTATTATATGCTTTATCACACTGATAAGCAGAGTATTTTCTAGGCTCCCTGAAGTACTTTTTCAAATACCTCTTGCATTCAAAGAGGTTTCACTTGCTAAGCCTCTCTGCAGCTAATACTATGCCTTGAGATCATTTGAGACTACTACTTGACCTGCTGTCCTGCTGTGGTGGATAGGTTTCCATCAACCTGACACAAGCTATAGCCGTGTGAGGCGGGGAACCTCCACTGAGAAAATGCCTCAGTAAGATGAGGCTGTAGGCAAGTCTGTGGAGCATTTTCTTCATGTGGAAGGGCTCAGCCTATAGTCGACAGTGTCATCCCTGGGCAGGGGCCATGGGTTCTGTGAGATAGAAGGCCGAACAAGTCAGTAGTAAGCAGTGCTCCTCCATGTCGTCTGCATCAGTTCCTGCCTCCAGAACCCTGCCTTGCTTGAGTTCCTGCCCTGATTTCATTCAGTAATGGGACTATGATGTGGAATTGTAAGCCAAATGAACCCTTTCCTTTCCAACTTGCTTTTAAGTCTTAGTGTTTCATCATAACAATATTAATCCTAACTAAGACATCTACTGTGTACCTAGCCTGTAAATTAAAGAAGCAGGAACACCTCATCAGCATTTGCTCATAAGCTCTGGAAAAGTATTAACAGAGAACCCTTTACTTGGAGATCTAACTCCCCATTCACTGGCTATGTGGAATCTAGAAAGGATGAACACTAGGGAGTAAGGGATAGGTTTTTGTATAACGTAGAAGCTTATGCCTTGATGTCAAGCAGGAGGGGAAGAAAGTGTTGACATTTAATCGGAAGTGACCTTTGGGCACAGAGAATTTGGAAGAATCTAGAGATTAAAATTTTTTCTTGTGCATACATCTAGAGTTCAGAGATTACATCCCAGGTTTGGGGATCCAATACAAGTTTAGTTTTCAAGCTCTCACAACTGGGCCATGAGCTTACTGTATGAATGGGTTGGATTGAAAACTGAATGAGAATAGAGCTCTGGTCATCATAAAGTTCAAGGCGTGGCCCCTGTATTTAACCTTCTCTGACTTCTATCTATGAGAAATTAAAAGCTATTTACTCTTTATATACTGTCAGTTAGTCCTCTTTCTTTAAATACTGGTATTATCCTGATTATTAATCACTGTTAGAAATTTATTTTCTTCCTCCAATGAACCCACAACCCTCAACTTAGCCATCTAATTCTGTAGTCCTATCATTCCTGTTTCCTCAAGAATCTCTTTATGCATATCAATCCATTCCTTTCTGCTGATATATGCATCCAAGTCACGATGGAGGAAAATAACCCATTCAACTGAAACTGCCTACCAGGAGCTATCAATGTCAGATGATGTCCTGGGACCCATCTAACTGCAATAGCATCCAGCTTGCTATTTTTAGAGGGTATTTTCTAGGAATACTTCTGGGAACAAACACTTCAAGTTCTCCATGAAACAGTTTCTGAACATCTTTTGAAGGGTGGGTTGCTGAGAAATAGTCCCAGGGAGAATGAGTGTGAGGTTAAGGAAAGTATCATTAGGTAAATGAGCAAAGGCGAATGTATGGCAGAGGGCTTGGGCCACTTTTTGGTAGGATTCCTGAACTGGGTGACCTCTCACATGTATCTCTGTTGGATAGTGAAAGACCCAGTCCATGTGACCTGACATTTACAGTCCTTGGCTATGAGCCACCTTGCAGGGAAGGTGAGTGAAGAATTAGGCAGCTGCGCCTGAGTCTCTATAACCATCATAACCTGCGAGTTTCAATCCAAGAGAGGCAAAAAGGAAGTCCTGTTCAACATGACTCATGGCTGCTGTGGGCTCAAACTTGAAAAGACTGTTCCTGAGTAGTTTCTTTAAGCCCCATACAATTTGGTGAAAAAAATTACATGGTGATAATTAACTCAATACCATGTGCACAATAAATCTTAAGACATGACTTATCGAAACCCTTTGTGAAGTGCTTGTGACATTTTCCACAAAGATGGGTTCTATGGATTGAGAAAAGTGAGCTCATGATAAGGGTCTGGGGAGGATCTGGTGTTGGCTTGGCCACACAGATAGTGCAAAGGTCATCAGATTTTAAACCACATCTGCTCCCAGCCTTTATGTGGAAAGAGGTTATACACCTCTCCCTTTGAAAGAGTCAGTGTGGTGTGTTTAACATTCCTGCCTTCATTACTGCTTATCAGTGAGCACTTGGCCCTCTGTGCATCCCACATAACTGCTTTTGACGAGGGAAATTCCTGGACAGAAACTTCTAGGGGTTGCCTTTAACCAGTGCCTGTGCTTGCTAGGAGTTAGAGCCACTCGCTTAAGAGGAGATTTTCAGTGTGGCCCAATAGCTTGTACTATTCAAGCCAATCTCTGGAAACTAGTCTGGACATTTCTAGCTTATGTTATTTGACATCTCATTGTTTAATCTTTAGTTATATTATTTGTGTTCGTGTCTTTGTGTATGCATGTTCTCTGTACATGTGCTGGTGTAGAAGTGCATGGGAACCAAAGAGGACAAGTTGGGATTGGTTTTTTCCTCCTATCATGTGATGCTCAGGTCATTAGACTTGGTAGTGAGCATCAGTATTCAGTGACTCCCTGAGATCAATTTTGTTTTAATGTTAATTATTTTTCATCTTCGTGTGTGTGTATGCGAAACTTTGTATGTATACAGACACGTGTGTGTGTGTGTGTGTGTGTGTGTGTTTCTCTTGGTAAAGCTGGAGGATGTTGTTGTAGGAGACATTTTCCATCTCCCATCCACCTTACGTATTGAGGCAGTCTGTCAGTCAAACCCGGAGCTCACCATTATGTCTCATTTCACTAGGTACCTTGCTCTGGAAATCCTGTCTTTACTTCTGAGGTTGAAATTGCAGAAGAGCAGCCTGGCGAACCAGCATATGTGGCTTCTGGAGACTTGGGTCCTCATGCTTGCTTGGCAAGTAGCTCTGCTACTGAGCCATCTCTCTAACTCCTGACATCAACTTTCAAATCAACCTGCACCTCTTCTCTTTTTCTAAGATTAACAATCACATTTTATTCAAAAATGATTTTCTTACCATGTTGAGTTTTGGATTTTTGGTCCAATAATAGCTAGTAAGGTAAATCTATGCACTTCACTTCCCCAACTGACAAGATTGGTTCTATAATCAGCCTCAGTCAGCGAATGCCTTTCTGTATCATTTTTTAAAAAAATATTTTTGAGATTATAATATAATTACATCATTTCTTTCAATTTTTGCCCCTCTTAACTGCCTTATTTTGTCCCTCCTAACCCTTCCTTGTTCTCTTTCAAGTATCTGGCTTCTTTGTTCATGAATTGTTATTTCAGACAGATATTTCTAAATATAGACATATACTCTGTTCAGTCTGTATAACATTGCTTATATGTATATGCTTTCAAGACTGACCACTTGGTATGGGATAACTAACTGTGTGCTCCTCCCTGGGAAAGATCATGATTCCTTAGTTTCCTGTGGTTCTTTCCTTAGGGTTAAGGCCTTGCAAGCAC
>LOEQ01002872.1:83801-106965 GCA_001685075.1 Bramus lutescens | reverse complement strand
CACTGCTGGCCCGTCGCCTCCAGGTGGGTGGTCTTGCGTTTGCCGGGGCTGTGGGTGGAGGGTTCAAGATGAACCTGGGGCCCTGCTGAAATTAAGGGCTACCAGTAAAGTTTGCCCTGGAGCCACCATGATCAGGGTATCTTTAAACCCAGAGTCTCTGTTTCCCCGACATGGGAAGGACATCTCTACCAAGCAGCTGCTTTGATGGATAGGAGTGGGAAACACAGTGGGTGGCGTGTGTACTTCCTATTCTAGCACCTGCCTGCACAACTTCTGACGAGCTAGAACTTTCCCGAGTGCACCAGGCAGTGTCCAGACATTTTAAAAATCATTTTGCACATAGCCTTAAAGCTAGGTCATCTGAAATGTATATGAATGGAGCAAAAAGTCTCATCTGTTACATCCTTGCCGTTTCACCTGCCTCATGCTAATCTGTGCCTCCCTGGGGCCATGAGCTCCTAACTGAGAAAAGGGAAAGGGGTCATTTTGGCTGAGTATGTCAGTGAGTTTCTACCTTCAAATGAATGTGAAGGTGGTTGCTTTGAGTTCCTTTGGTTTTTATTTTCAAATGCATTTGTGAGTCCTATAATCAACCTTAAAAACTGTTAGCTTTGGAAAAGAAATTCCACGAGGATATCCATTTTATAGGAAACATTCCTGAGGAGATATGCAGCAAGAAAATACAGCCTGAAATTCTTTTTATGTACTAAGGAGGATTAAATTACTTGTAACATTTTTTGAGGTAGTATTTTTTTTTTGCTTCAGTTGCTTTAGGGTATAATATACTTTTAATAAATGTGAACAGCTGATTTTAAGTTAAAATGGGAAATGTATTTAAAATAGTGGACGATGGCCTGAGATGAGTTAGAGCCACTGGTGTGGGGACACCATGTCGTTTTATATACTAGACACTGACATTCTTCAGCCCTCTATAGCTTGGGGTCTGTGACAATGTAGCCTCTCTAAGGAAATACACAGAAAACATCACTCTTCTGCATCCTGAGCAAGTGGCCACTTTTGTAATTTTAGTTTAGCCACTGAGTTAGAAGCCTTTTGTTTCACTGATATTCAGGTTAATTCACGGAGACAGTGGTGATTCTGAGCAGCAGGCTGATGTGATGCACCTTCTATGTCCTGCAGAGCATTCTTGCCCCTCCGTGTCATTTTCCTCATCTCTTTGCTCTTTCTCAATACAATATTGAGCACTTGCTTCACTTACTTCCTTATGGATGTGAAAATTCCCCAGTATTGAGTAGTATTTTGACCTTCGCCCAGTCCCACTCCAATTGTGCACGTAGTCTTTTAAAAAATCCAGTTTTCATTTTGTTAGCAAGTTCGTCATTATACAGTTTTGGAAGTGTACACAATACACACAGACCAGTCCCACCGTCCATCTCCCCAACATCCCATCACACTTCCTCTCCATAAAGCTCACTTTCATATTCATGCCTATGGCTTTCTTTTTGGGACCCATGGATATTAACCCATGTAACCATGAGTTTGGAGCTAGCCTTGGTGACTGTTAGGTCACTAGTGGGTACTCAATTCAAGAAAGAGATTTCCCATTTCCCAGAAGGAGGGTCACACAGGGCCCCTTTACTTCTTGTTTATTAAGTGGTGAGATCTTTCATACCATGGAGTTGACATTAGCTTAGTGTGGGATGGCGGCTTAATTCATTCAACAACTTCCTTTCTGAGGAAAAACTGCTCTTCAGAGGGATGCTTCCCATGGTCACACAAGAAGTAACTACCAGGAAGTCTTCCAGTCATCAATGTGTGAGCCACAATGTGTCTCCTCACTAGAGTTGTGTAGCAATAAGTGTAAAGTGGTAATCATGTTTTGACACCCATGAAGACATGTCCTGTGATGACCACAACCTGACATCAGAGCCCTGTTCACCATTAAGCATCCACCTAGTCCTTCAGTGGCAGATGGCAAGGTTTAATAACCAGTACTAACGCAGAGTACACACAATGCACAAATAATGGGAACTGGATTTAGAATGTGTCTTTTGATTTATGTTTAACTAGCTATGGTTTAACAGTGTGAGAAGGGGGACCCTTCCTCTGTTTCATTCTAAAGCTAATGCTTTTTTAAAGTTTTTTTTTTAATAGCTACGTTCTTTAGGACCTATTCATTGGAGTCAAAATTATTTGTCCAATACTTTAAAAAGTTTTAGTTGGCATTATTTGTTCTGGAAAACAGAAAATATTAAAGATTAGAAGCAATGTGTAGCCCCACCTTTCATGTGGTCAGTGCTTAGCCACAGCTTTTATGAAGCAAGATTTTCTACATCTCTCCCTCTAAATCCAGAGGATTTGTAGCTTTTCTTGCAGCTATGATCTGGATCTGCCCTACTAAGCACCCCTGATTCTTCTCTGGTACTTGGCAAAGCTTGCTTTCCCTAGAGTATCTGCAGGTTCTGATAAGGTCACTTCTGCTGAGAAATAAAGAAGGAAATCCCTTTAGACAGTTTTTACTTAAACATAAAGTTATTCAGTAACATGTAATTACTAGAGAGTCAGGCCTAAGCATCAGTGTGTCATGGGTTCCTGGATGAGCAGAAGGACTTTTCAACTGCACATACATTAGTGTGCTATGCCACCTCTGGGGCCTCCAGATGCAGGCTCTCTCAGGCCTGGTTCCAGCTTCCTCACTTCCCTCCTGTGATCATCAACAATCTCTTTCAGTTGTTATCAAAAAGAAAAATCTTGGGAAACAGTAATACATATTTGGAAGGGTTGGGTTTTTTTGTTTTTTTGAGAATTAAAACTGAAAATATAGGCGAAGTCCTCTTTGGGGTACCATAGATGTTATTTTAATCCTTAGATCATTGTTCAATAGTGTTGTATTTACATATTTAAAAAATAAGTTCTTCCTGGCTTTCATGGTACAATCTGTTAATACCAGCTAATGGTAGGCAAGGTAAGAAGGCAGCCTGGGCTACACAAACAGAAACAAAAAAAGATAAAATTTATGTTGGGAAGCCTTTTCTTCTGGTTTGGAAGCCAACTTAATGACTAAGCAATTTGAGCACTGGAAAAATGAGAAGGCATGGCTTCCTGTGTGAGATATTGTACATCTGTGGGGAAATGATGTGGTTAGAGTAATCCACAATGAGAAAACCAAGGGCACATGGATGCAAAGAGTATGAAACTGAAGCAGTTTTCACAGAACTAAAACATGAAAGGAATTTAATAGGTCAAAGTGAGTGCGCAATGTCCTTTCCCTTCTCAGGGAGTACCAGTTGTAACCCAGTTTTACTAAGACACCATCTAGGTAAAAGTAAGTGTCAAAAATTGTACAATATTTTAATTCCTCAAATATTTTGAATTATTTAAAGAGGAATAAGCTGCTTTCTCAAAATGTTTACTGCTGGTTTAAGAAGTTTTCAATCTAAGCCAGGCATGGTGGCACGTGCTGTTTAATTGAGAACACAAGGGAGACAGAGACAGGAACATCAGTTTGAGTTTGGGGCTAAACTAGTCTACATATTGAGTTTCAGGCATGCTAGGGCTTCACAGTGAGTTCCTGTCTTTAAAAAAAAAAACAAATCTAAAGTAAGTAAGAAGCATGGCATATGTGTCAGGAGGGTAGGGGTGGCTCAGTGGGTAAAGACACTTGCCAGCAAACCTGATGGCCTGAGTTTGCTATCTAGAACACACATAGTGAAAGAATGGAAGGAGAGAATGGATTCCAGCAAGTTATCCTCTGATCTTCACGTACATGAACCATGGCACATGTGCACAGTGTACATGCACAGAGACAGTGTAAGTGTAAAAACAAAAAAGAAAAGAGAGAGAGAGAATTGGAAGTAAGAAGTGCCATTCTGGCCAAACAAGAGTTATATATGTTAACAGTTTACCTCATTGTTGCCTAAGTCTCTGAGTTGCATTTGGTACTTGACTACATTATTTTTAGATTGACAAAGTCTTACAGTGATTTTAAAAATAACTGTGAAATAACAATAGGGAGGGAAAATATTTTCTAGGCATCCTTGTGAAAACACACGTTGTTATTTGACATCGTATGTAGTTAACTTCTAAATATGTAAATGACGTCTGTGTTTTACTGCAGACATTCAGATGATCCAGATGTTGAAAACCGTCAGATACCGAATGGGACTGGCTGTTTCCCTTCGAGAAAAACAATAAGCACCTTAGACTTTCACACTACAGAAACTCCTTTGTTCGTTCCAACATCATATATGGAAATCTTACAGAAAAAACAAAAACCAAAAACCTTCCACTAGTCATGACTAGTGATTCCTCAGGCTTTCTAGTCTTCCCAACCTTCACGTGTATCTTCTGCATTAGAACAAGTTATGTCTTATAGTGCTATGTATCACAGATTCCTTTTTTTAAGCTCCTCTTTTAAGCCATGTTTGTTTGCATATTAGCAGTTCCCTTGCTCTGTTTTCTTATGTTCTGCATGTTCTGAGCCAAAAAGTACAAGAGCTGTTCTTGGGGGCTGGAGAGAGGGCTCAGTGGTTAATAGCACTATCTGCTCTTCCACAGGACCTGGGTTCAATTGCCTGCATTCACAAGCTCACGACTGCCTATAACTCCTGTGCCAGGGGATCTGATACCCTCACAAAGACATACATGTGGGCAAAATGCCAATGCACATAAAATAAAAATAAATAAATAAAAGAAAGAACTGTTCCTGACTAGGAATTCCATCTGTCCTCCTTTCCTCCTCTTCCCTCCCTTTTTCCTTCTTTCAATTGTTCTCTTCATCGTTCTGTTCTTCCACCCCCTCTTTCTTCTCTTCTTTCCTCTTTATGGTCTGAGACACTCTGAAGATAAAGCTTTATTCTTTTCTCAAAGTCACTGTTATTCATTTTTATCTCATGTTCATAACTAACTTCCAGAGAAATAGAACAGTGTTAAGAAAGCCTGAAAATTTTGGCCTCCTCTCAACATCTATTTAAAAGTCACATGACACGGGCATCATGTGACCTTGATCAGTATCAGGACACTAGCATCTACTTTGAACAATTCACATGGTTTAGTAAGACTACCTTGTACCTTTTAAACCATTCAAATGAAACTGTTAAGCCCTAAGCTGCCATGCTTCTAGAAGCAGTGAAGAAGCATAGAAAGTAGATCTAAGGCACTTAGGCTACAACCGTTGACTCTCCTGTCACTACCAGAAGACTCTATAATGTTTATGCATTTTTTTAAAAAATTGATCACATTTTCTTGGGTTTAAATGGATATAGCTTTAAATCTTAGAGTTAATTGTTTTTGTAAAGTGAGGAAAGAGATACAAAAAATTGTGATGGTGGTGAAATTGTATGGTGTATGTTTTGACATTACTAGGGGACAGAATCTCACACCAAACCCTGACACTCTGGTTCCTACAATATTTCTTCCCCCTCTCCTACAATGTTTCCTAATCCTTAGGCACAAGAGTGTTTTGTAGATGTACTGATTGGTTATCGAGTGCCAAACAGCCATCCCTGAAAACATGAATACAAGAAACATTATACTGATATAACAGGTTATATTTAGAAATATATGTATATAGGTATATATGTACATGTAATAACAATTAGTGAAAAAAGGCCATGAATTCGAAAGAGAGCAGGAAGGAGTATATGGGAGGGTTTAGTGAGAGACATTAAAGAGAGAATTTTTTCAAATAAACTGTAATTGCAAAAAATCACAGAAATGAACAGAAAGAAAAATAAAATTGTAATGGTGAGCCACGTTGATTTGACACAACTTGGAATCACCCAGGAAGAGTCTCTTTGAGGGCTCGTCTAAATTGGGTTGACCTGGGGAACTATCTGTAGAAGACTGGTGTGAATGAATTGAGGTTGGAAAACTTGTCTATTGTAGGTGGCCCGATACCTTAGATATGAGGTTCTCAACTGTATAAGAGTAGAGAAATTTAGCTGAGTCCCAGCAAGAAGTCACTCATTTCCCTCTGCCCTTGATGACTTTTCCGCAATGATAGACTTTAACCCAAGGTTGTAAACTGAAGTGAGCCTCTTCATATGCAAGTTACTTTGGTTAGGGTGGTTTGTTTATGCAACAAAAATGAAACTATAGCAAGAAAATTATAAGGTTCACGATATAGAAAACCAAAAGGTTCATGAGTCACTCACTCCAGTGGGAAAGACTGAAAGCAGCTATCACTTCAAGGTTGAAGTTTGAATAATATTTGGGTTGAGATGGCGAGTAGCTGATCATATTAAGATCATGGATATCACAAATATAGTTTAAGCTAAAGATAGAAAACTTGGCTAAATATGATACTTGTGCATATTAGCATTTTATACTTGATAAATACTCAGGAGAGATAAACTTTAAAGGATTGAAAAGATACAGTTTGACTCATAATTCTAAAGGTTCCATTTATATATGTTTAGATCGACTTTGTGTATCTTGTGATGCATGCCCTACTTTTTCTGTTGATAATTTAAGAGTTTCAAGTCTTATGTTGAGTTCCTTAATCTGTTTTGAATTTATTTATTTATTTACTTATTTGGAGGGTGAGAGGTATGGATCTAGTTCTATTCAGGATAATTTGTTGAACATGCTGCCTTTTCTCGAGTATGGGTGTTTGCTTGCTTGTTTTGCCACCCTCATCAAAAATTAGATGATTACATGGCAATGGAGGCCATGGCCCATATGAGGGAATCTGCTGTTTCACTAAATGAACATATAGCCACACTGCCTTCTCAGTGTGGCCAAAGCAAGACTCAAAACATGATCAAGTGCTGAGAATAAGAGCCCTAAATGGAATATCTGAATTATCAACTTCAAAACCTGGGGGTATTATAGAAGAGGGGATGGAAAAGCAGGTCCATAGGATGGGGAAGAGTAGTAGTCATTGTTTTGTCAGGACCATCTCGATCATGAGCACACAGCAGCTCTGACCATCTTTATAAGACATGGAGGGAAAGGATTGGGAAGGGACAAAGAGTCAGGACAGGGATGTGTACAGAAGACAATGGATGTGAGCGAATTGTAATCGCAGTACACTGTTTACAAGCAGATCTATCAGGAAATTTAAACACTGATAAAACAGAAGGAAGGTAAAGGAGGTAGCTACTAGTGTTAATATGGCTTAACGCAAACAGAAGTCTAAGATGACAGCTCTCGAGTTTGTGACCCATGGCAACCAATCAGGCAGTGATGTCGCACTGTAGTCAGAAGAGGAGGCTGAAGAATGAACTGCGGATAAGAAAATGGCAGTGGCTAATGAGAATTGCTTTTATAATACACAGAGAGGCTCAGGGAGTGACTTTAGTACGAGGCATAGCCATGAGAAAAACGTCTTATGGAAGCCTTGTGCAGTCCCCAGAACAGTTTCCTGCAGTTAATTTTTATTTACTTTGACTGATTGAACTGAAATATGAAAACCACGGAAAACTGTTTGAGCAACTCCTACTAATCCATTCACAGGCAGTAACCGCGTGAGATAATCATCACTCCAATATCCAGCTCAATAAATCCTAAGGTGTGACATAAAAGAAAAGCGGTATTTTTAAGATCAGTGTGACTCCAGTATTTCAAAACTGCTGGGGCCCTGTCAGTGACAACCTTCCCTATGGAAACTTTCAGAAAGAATTCCATCAATTCTAGGAAGAATCTATTCTGATAAATAGAATTTTTTATGTCTACTTTTTTGTTCCACTGTTGTCTTTCCATCTCTTTTGTTTTCTCCCATGGTTCTGGAACTCCTTTTCCTCTGTTTCTACCTCATTTTTATTTGGAGAATTTTGTGGCATGGACCTTACTTGGGCATACTGTTAAACTGCTCCATAGCTGCACTTTCTGTGATAATCCAGATTAGAGTCCACACACTGCTATTTCTATTTCACCTGCTCACAGGCTTTGGCTCCTCACTGCATCTTTTTCTACCACGATCACTTGATCAGAAGCTACAACACTGAATAAATCTGCTCAACTGTATTTATTCCTTGTGTCTGAATCCAGAGGCAAATAATGTTGCCTTAAACCTCTTTTGGTGAGGTCAGTGATTATATGTTTAGGTAAACCTTGTTACGTGCTACAATAAGCAATGATTAAAAAAAAAAGTGAGCACAAAATTATATTCCCTCAAAAGGAATCATCTTGCAGTTCTCCTGTGACTGAATGATGTAACCTTATGTATTCTGTACCTGCCCATGGGTACAAACCTCTGTTGTGTTACTCAGCAGCAGTCACTGCATCTGTAGCCATTGAGAACTTGAAATGTGCCTTTCTTATGTTGGAATATGTTATAAATATTAAGTAAAAGCTGTCACGGCAACACAAAAAGGTCCAGTCTCCCACTAATTTTTATATTACTTATATGTTGAAATCATGTTTGAGTTTCTTGGTTCACATAAGCATACCATGCAATTTGCCAAATTAATGTCCTTCCCTCCTTCTGCTTTGCTTTACCTCAAAAGGAGCTAATTCATTTTAAATGCTGATTAAGTCCTCTATTTATATTCATACTTTTGGGATGATTATACTGATGTATGTATTGATTTATGTTGATACAAGTGTGGCATCTGCACATGCTTGTCTGAACAAGGCGGTTTTTTAAGAAATCGATTCTTTTATATCTGAAATGGTTACCACATATTTTGTAGGAGCATCGTAACCAAATGCAACAATATATGTAAACTCTCTGCAGCGTACAAAGTAGATGCTTAGCAAATAACAAATATTTCTTTGGTCCCGGAATAGTGATCAAGTCTATTTTATTGAAAAGACTGTCTCCAGGTGGCCCATCTTCAGTACTTAGGTATCATGTGCACATGTAACTGAGGTGCTTATATAAATTTTTCTCATGTTCTCCTGATTAATTTTTCTTATTACCCTGTTGAACACAATAATTTCTTAAACATAGATAAATCAACTCTTCACTAAAATTAAACTTAATGAAACGTATGATCTGTCACCGAAACATTGTGTAGAAAAGTAAATAGTGAATATGTGAAGTTTTAATTTACTAATATTTAGACACAATTTTAAAAAAGATTGTAGTTAAATTTTCTCTTCTCATTTTTGGAGACAATGATTATACTGCATTATTGGTTGTACCCTGGATAATGAGACAACAGTGTGGTAATAGTTGTTTCAGAGTTTAACTACTGTGGAACCACTGTATTCATGATTTGGGATTTCAAATAATAGCAAATTTGATAGAGTCCTAGAGAGAGATTCAGGATTGTTTAGATGATATCTGTAGTAATTTATTTCATATAGGGTATAAAACTATAGAACATAAAGTAGGTCTTTGAAGACCAAAAGGGATATAAAAAGGCTCCCCCAAACAAGTTTCTTGTTTGAGTAACATATAAATAAGTAGGAAGAATTATGAGAAGAAAATCAGGCCAGCTCCTTTGCCTCATCTTTGAAAACAAGTCTGTTGAGAAGTTGCCAGTTAGAATACATTACATTTCTGCTTTGACGTAGGAAAACACAAGATCCATCAAAATGCCTGATGTATTTTTTTTGTACCGTTTTAATATTTCATGAGTTCTTGTAATCTTTTTCTCAATTAGTGCATAACATGAGCGTGTCTTTTAGTAGTTCTTGGATTCTAAATAACCCGAGTATAAGATCATTTTTATCTCTCCCTCTCCTTTTCCCTCTCCACCAACCCTCCCCGGTACTGCGTAACTGATATGAATGTGACTAGGTGGGTAGCTAGGTGGCCATGTGGGACATTCCAAAGGGTGACCCATAATTTCCTATCTGATGGTGAACTTGAACTCATTTTCCCAAGGCTTTATTCCTTTAGGACTCTGTCCTCAAAAACATATTCTGTAACAAATATGTTCCTTACAACAAGGATGCTGTGACATACTAAGTCTTAAATGTGAGATTGTAAGGATGCTCTGAACTGAGAAATTCTGCAGCTAGTGATGCAGCTACAGTTTCTTCTAACACAGTGTTTCAGGATCTTATTTAATTATAGATCTATTGTACTTATAACACCGATAGAGAAATGCGTTATTTTCTGCACAGTTACCATCTTTTCTAAACAGCAAGGAGCTCTTCAGAGGAGGCTCCTCTGGCACAGATCTGAGGCTCCACTCTTGCAGTTTTCCTCAGCTCTGTACATACTTTGATGTAAACACAGTTCTGATCCCTTCCTGTCTGTCACATTTTGAATGAGAGGAAAGGAAGCTTAGAAAGGAATGAAAGCCAGAGAGGTGACGGGGTAAGGGAGAGGATGTTGGCAGGCTGAGTGGGGCACACATACTATTTTAGGCCTAATTCCTAGAGACAATATCCAGCAACAGGGGCTGGCAGTGGGATGTGCTAGAGACAAAGAGGAGAATCAGAAGACAATCGTGTGCTAAGGAAAATGAGTTATGAGAATGAAAGAAAGTAAGTGAAGACAATCAGGTATTCTAAAAAAATATTGGGGGATATATTTTTGTGTGGATGGTATTTTTTAAATTGTTTTTATTGAGCTACATATTTTTCTCTGCTCCCCTTCCTCTCCCCTCCCCTTCTACCCTCTCCCCTCCCCTTCAGCTCTCTCCCAAGGTCCCCATGCTCCCAATTTACTCAGGAGATCTTATCTTTTTCTACTTCCCATGTAGATTAGATCCATGCATGTCTTTCTTAAGGGCTTCATTGTTGTCTAGGTTCTCTGGGATTGTGAATCGTAGGCTGGTTTTTCTTTGCTTATGTCTGTTTAAATAGCATGCATGTACCTAAATCCAATCATCATATGATTTTGCAAGAATTTTCACACGGAACTGCAAAAACCTGCCACTGTGTCAATAATCACGTAATAGCTGTAGCATATAGGATTTCACTCACTAAAATATTCTGGAATTAAGGGCAATCTGATTAGAGTGGCCGCATGTGGCTTGTTTCCTTGTTAGAAATGTTCATCAATAAATCATGTGTTTGAAGAGAATACAGGGGCCATTAAGAGCTGCTCAAGTCAATTATTGTTGTCTTTTCCTACCTAAAACAATGGCAACTAATTACTGCAATAAATTTAGGAGGATAGTACCTTTTATGTTTTGTAGGTTAACTTAACAGCCCATGTAGAAGCAACTTGATACCACAATAATTTTTATTATCTCAAATAAATAGAGTGGATGCTCCTTGAAAGAGGCAGAGGATTCTGGCACCAGTACAATAGAGATAACCACATTAACAGATGCTGGCTGGTTAGCTAGTGACTGACATAGTATAGCTAATTGCATTTGTGAAAATAGATAGAGTTGAAGTTATTTCTGAGCCTCTTATTTTGGTGGCAACTTGAGTGCCATATTTCTGAATATTCTTAGAATTCTTGTATTTCCTCATTTGTCTAATCTTTTGAAAACATTTCTTTATACAGAAATCTTCCTTTGGTTATGAAAAGGACTAAAAACAAACAAGAACAAGAGACAAACATGGTGCCATCAATACCCAGATAATTTAAGCCGTTTATCGGTAGTAAATTAACACTTAATCTGATAAGAAATATTTTAGTTGTTTTTATAAGATATGTATGTCAATTGATATAACATAATTTTTACAAATTAGCCATATATTCCAGGGTAGATAAAGACTGAAAGGGTAGAGTTGAAAAACAAACGAAGTCGAGTATCCTGTACATATTTAGAATGTTATGCATTTCACTTTTATTTTTCTATTGTATTTAAAGAGGAGCATGACAGAAAATAAACAATCACAAAATATGTTAGGACACACCCATAGTCTGTATAGTTCAGGTCTTGAATTTAATATTTTTTATTTTAAATTGTGTGATGTATTTATTGTGTTGGTCTTGTAGATAAAATCCAGAACCTTATATATGCTAGGCACATGCTTTACCATTGAGCTAAATCCCAGCCTCTCTGTCTTAGTAGGTTCAACTTTGCAGCTTTAATCTAATTAATATTTTAAATAATTAATGATTAATAATTTGCTTAAGTACTTCATAATTACGGTTGTATGGCTGTTTGGTGAAATATCTTCCAAAAGCAGAAAATCCACAACAGTTTATCCCACAAAAGAATGAATCATCCTTAATATAAAATTATGATTCATTAATGTAAAGATGATGAAATCCTTTTTAATAGCGCAGAAAACATTTGTCATTTAATCAAGTGCTGACTCTGCCAGTATCTGACCTTAACCCCTTTCAAGTATCAAACCTCTCTGGTTCCTAGGAGGTATTAGATGCTGATGATTACGTTATTTGTTCATGATGATACTTGATTCATATTAGTGATTGAATTGACACCTTTTATCTTAAAAGAAAAATGCTACAGAAGTGAATGTGGTTTTGAGTAGATTTCTGGAATTGATATTGTTGAGAGCAAGTAGACGAAAGACTATAGTGTTACATGTGAGTACTTATGCATTGCTTAATTAATTCTTCGAGGATTTTTGTTTGTCGTCTTTTCTGTTGGGCTCTGGCCATCATGCAGCATTTTTAAGTGAAACAGGAGTGGGACAATGTGAGCAGATCTGTTTCATTTCATCTTTGCCATAGCTCCAGTGGCTTGAAGGCCCTTTGCTAGCAGGGGGCTGAGCTCCTCAGTGGTGAGAATTAATTAATAGGTGCAAGAAGCAGCTGAGTGTTTTCTCCTAAGCCCGTACGTAACTTCTGATGCATGGCTACTCTTCTGAGAAAGCTACCACTCTTTTCTACAGGCAGGTGCCAGCCCTGTCCCCTGAGGGCCATACTTCACTGCTCTCAGTGTTCTCATGACCCCTTCTTCAGATGGATTAATCAGCCCTTTTCTTCTTAGTCATAGACTTTCTCTGTAATAAGAAGAAAGCCTGTGAGAAGGATAAATGTGGTGTTTCAGCCTTTGATGACCCGAATTTGATTCCTGGGTCCCACACGGCGGAAGGAAATAACCAAATCCTGTAAGCTGCACTCTGGATTTCCACACGTGTATTTCCCTCTAAGAAAGGGGAAAAACTAGAAAAAGATGCCCATCAATTGGTTTTAAGTATATGTATATAAGTATGTGTATATGTATAGAACTGTACTTTAAATTTTTCATTATATATATATTCTTTATATGAGTTGCTGTGATAAGACCATTTTCATATAAGTATATATTGCCCATTAAACAATCCTCCCCACATCACCCTGTTTACCTTTGTCTTTTTTTCCCTCTTCACTGAGTTCCCTTTCTTCCCTTAGTTAGTTTCACTTCTATTTTGATGCCGTATATACATACATGATTTTATGTATCTATTTAAAATCCGGAACCACATACAAGAGAAAACTTTTGATATTTGTCTTTCTGAGACTAGTTGAACTTAATGATCGTAACTAGTTGCATCCATTTTCCCAAAAGCGTCATGACCATTCTTAGACCATTCAGGTGTACAAACTGAAAACCAAATACTGTTGAGCATCACGACTACAGACAGGCTGTTAGCTTCCCTTTCTCTTAGTCATGCTGGAGGACTTCTAGATTAGAGATGGTTCCTGTAGAGATCAGGATTGGAGATAACCTCTAAGGGGATGGACTTTCTCCTTCTGTGAGTCTATCACTGTGTCTCTGGAAGTTTGTACCTCATCTACAAATGTTCTTCAAAAGCCAGTTTCCTTCTCCAGGGGATTGAGATGCATCTTGGGTTAGTGCCTACACATGTGAGACACAAGAATAAGTACTCTAGAGGTTTATCTCTTCTAATTGTTATGGTTATGAGATTTTGTAGTGGTGGATCAAGGTACAGCTAGGTTAATTATTTGCTTCTGGTCATAGAAGTGTGCCACTGCATTCTATCATTATAGTACTGAGCCGTTGAATCCAGGACAGCCTGAATCCAAGATCTTGACCTGACTATAAGTTTGCCTCTGAAATAAACTCATTTCATTCACACAAATATTTACCCATGTCCATATCAGAAAGTTACTTTGCCCATCTGGAGTTCTTAATTTTTCTAGTAATTAGTACTTGTTATAATAGGAAACTATCTGATATACAAGATGATATTGTTAACTAAAACGCTATCACAGGGGCATTCTTTATAAGAGCCAATAAGCACAGCTTCCAAATGATTATTGTAAGATAAAAAAGTTTTGTTTTCTCCAAGTGCTTGTAAGTGAATGAGGTAACAGAAAGAGCTATAGTGTAGTGCTAGAAAAAGAAGAAACATGTTTTTAATGATGGCCATTGGGGTATTTAAAATCATCGGAGCTGCAATACAGATGTGATTAAAACACACTGTAAAACATTAGCAATAAAGTCCTTTAGAAACCCACTGTCTCTAATTTGCATCTGCCTAATGTTTGGCATCCTCAAAGGAATTTCCAAACCCCTACTAATTGACTCTTAGAAAATCCTTCTAATGTATCATTTGCTTTGACTCAATGGGAAATCTAAACAATGATCATTTAAGCTATTTAATCAGCGTTTTCCTACAAACACTGAGGAGCAGCAGCAAGCATGCTGCACATGTGTCTGTTTTAGTCAAGGCTGGAGGGCACGAGCCAAAGGAGCTATAGCTGAAGGAAGTGTTCAGATGGTGTACTAGACAGAGCCCTCAAATTAATGGTGTTCTGGGTAGAGAACCCCCAAATCTAATTTCCAATCCTGTGAACATGTCTATGTGGGAAAGGGAGATTAAGGCTACAGGTGAAGGGAAGATTGCCATCCGATGGCTTTCAGAAAGAGAACTCTCATACACTGTCTGGGACAGCCAAGTGTAATCACAGTGTCCTCAGAAGTACAAGAGGAAGAGACAAAGGACTGACTGTCTAGGAAGGGTTTGAGCGAATGTCTCTGGCTTGAGGATGGAAGCTGGGACTGTGAGGAATGACTTGTGATGCCTTCTAGAAGGCAGAAAGTGTAGTTGTGGCTTCATTCCTAAGGCTTCAGGAAGAACTTAATCCCTACAGCTGCCAATTTTATCCCAGGGAAACCCTGAATTGAAACAACTGTTAAGATAATAAATTTGTATTACTACTTGCATTTTGAAAGTCTGTGTAGCAGCAATGGGAATCAAAAAAAAAATCTCCATGGATGTGGACTCCACAAAGAGGATGGAGGTAGTATAAATAATAGATACTACCTGACCATCAGGCTTTTGTATTTCGGTCTGGTTATAAAACTAAAGCATGAAGGAATGAGCCTTAATAAAATATCAAGAGCAGATCAAAGACACTCTTAGAGTCATTTCAGCAAAGATCTTTTTGAACTTAATATTATTTTAATGCCTAGATAAAAATAAAAATCTGTCACCCTTTAGTCTGGCTAGCTCATAATATATGAAATCACATGGTATAATTTTGGGGGTTATATTATATAAGTAATACTTGTATAGGTTAGAATGATTAATATAATATACAATATACACAGTCATCCACTCATAATAGATATTGATAACACTTGCCTTGAATTTTAAGAGTTTATATGTGTATGTATAGATATAGATACATATTTTCTTATTATGCCTATGGTTTCTAATCTTTAATTTACATAGCAATTCATGATATATTTAAGGGTAATTTTTAAATGTCAAGATGTCAAAGTATAAGTATATTTTCCAAAAATGGTATTTATAAAATTTAAATATTTTTGGTTTGGCAATTGTTCAACTCAGCATTTTTTTTTTGATATGTGAGGACTTTTTCTTAAGAAACCTTTACACTAACAGGATGTTGAATAAGTAGAGAATATTCCTCAGCCACAGATTTATTTCTTCCTTTCATTTTTGAGATGAGTTCCCACTGTGTACCCTAGGTTTCTCTCAAGCTTGTACTCTCTCTGCCTCAGACTCCTGAGTGCTGATGCTAGGCTTTGGACTCCAATCCTGTTTCCCTCAGTAATATGTCTGTATGGGGCATTGAATGCACTACGGTGGCACAGTAATGCATATTAACCCATTTCTTTTCTTTTTATAATATGTACCTCCCTTTAAAGGCAACAATTGTGTTTTTTCATCCTTTTCTCTCTCAAACCTGAAATTTCTTTCCTTATGATCATTAAAATATTAAATAGAAATGTAATTTATGAATACATTTTATCATTGCAGTACCCTTTATAATTACAAGTTACCCTGCTGTTTTTCAAATACTTGATCAAAAGTCCAGATGAGAAACAAGGACAATGAAGTCTTAGAGTTCTGCTGGTGAGAGCTAGGGAGGAGAGGAAGCAAATTAGACCCCAAAATATGACTGTGTAAAGGATTGCATTGTTGCATAACATTTCCAGATAAACATATGTAACTCTTTTGAATGTTTATTTTTATTTACATATATCTGTGTGTTTACACTTAAATGTGTATGGGTACCCAAAGAGCCCAGAAGAGTGTGTGTGACCTGGAGCTGAAGTTATAGGTGATGGTGCCACTGAATGAAGGCCCTGGGAACTGAAACCTGACAGATTCTCTGAAAAAGCAGCATATACTTTACCTACCCATATATGACTCTTAACATTGTGTGTGTGTATGTGTGTGTGTGAGAGAGAGAGAGAGAAAGAGAGAGTGAGTGTGTGTGAGTGTGCATTTTGCTGCTTCATTTTCTTTGACATAGAGTCTCAGCCCTGGTGCTTCTATAAATTACTGTGTAGCTCAGGATGGCTTCCAACACATGGAGACCCTTTACTCTCAGCCTCCAGAGTGCTGTAATTACATGTGTGAGCTATAATTTTAGTTTATTGATAATTTTTAACTTTGATTATAATTGTAAATTATATTAATGTATGTAAGTTTATCCGGTAAAAGTATAAATACTAATTTAATCTTATTTCTATGAATTCAAATATAAATGTATACCTCTGAAAATACTCAATACTATATTTGTTTTTTAATACTATATTTGAATAGCTATTTATGCTGTGTTGAAATATAATTACTTAGACAAATAACATTTAATAACTAAGGTGCATTATTAATATTGTTTAAGAATAATTTTGATCTTTGCTTGATGGCACACATCTGTAATCCTAACAATTAAGGTTGATGGATGCAGGAGGATTGCTATCTTGGGCTGCATAAAGTGAGCCTATTTCACAAAATAAGGTGTAGCAAGCAATAAGTGACTTGAAAGCATTTATTTTTGTATGTTCTTAGTGTTATGCAGTCTTTTATATGCAAGGGAGCTTCCATGTTTGATGGGCAACATCTTGTATGTTGTAATAGTGAGAAGAAAATTATGCATATTTATAATATTTATTTCTGGTTCTTCCTATTCTAAAATATTTCTTTGCATAACATTCACCTTCTTATTAAAAGTATACATAGATCTTAATATAGTATGAACATGCACATGTCAGTTACTAATGCCAATAGGCAGTTTGTGGCCATCTTAGTTACCATCGTCTTGTCTTTGTAACCTTGTTGCTGTGATGCATGGAGTGTGGGTATTTGTAGTTGCAAAAACAAATCTTCATAAAAGTTAGTGTAAAGTAAAATATTTAAAATTTATTTTTTCTTATTCACATATGGACTGTAATCTCTTCCCCTAACTTACCATCTACCTTATCTTTTATAGCTTTTGATAAACACTGTAAAGACACACTATTGTATTGAGAATTCTGATCTAAAATTTTAAGTGGATAGTTTCAAATATGGCATCCTATGCAAATAGGTGATTTGGCTTCGTTTGACAAAATCCGATTATTGAATTAAGGTAGAGTTTGAATAAGAAAGTAATTTGGTAAACTGAATTAACAACATACTTTGAATCTCCTAATAAACAATAGAGGCTGTTTGGAGTTCTCCTTTTCATGTTGTAAAGACTAAGATCTCTTTTATTTTCTGTCAACAATATTTAAGAAATTAAGAGCTGGGCTGGAGAGATGACTCAAAGGCTAAGAGCACTGGCTGTTCTCCCAGTGGTCCTGAGTTCAATTCCTAGCAACCACATGGTGGCTCACAACCATCTATAATAGGATATGATGCCCTCTTCTGCTTTGAAGATAGATGTGCAGAACACTCACACAAAATATAAAATAAAATTTAAAATAAAAACTATGGCTAATATCATCTAGCCTAGCATGAGAAATATTATATTAAAATATCTATAACTATTCTTACACCTGAATGGACTTAGAATTGTTCATGTGCTTGCTTCCATTATTTTCTGGGCCCTGCTCCTCGAAAATTCAGTTCTTGAATAGTGTTCAAAGTGGGTCTTTAATCTAAAGGATTTATATGGATCTTCCCATATTGTTAGGAGAGAATGGACTTTGAGTGACCTGGAAGTGGTTGCTGTTAACAACCATCTCAGACTTAAAGGATTTTGTAGAGTGTTCTACTGTTCAGATCAACTGTTACCCAGAAGTCTTGTTTACTCGGAACATGAGCCCCAGATGGGTTTTAGGGAAATTCTGTGGGTGGGAGGAGACACACTTTGCCAGTTTGCTGCTTCTCTTACACTAAAAAATGACTATGAGATTACAGACACTGTGATGATTCTCATTCGCTGGATTTACCTGCATTAAATGAATAAATAACCTTCCATACTTTGCTTCCATATGTACTTGCTTTCTAGTATGTAGATTTCCAAAGCATTCCCCAGTTTTCACCATACTGCTTAAATCTCCAATTTATTTAATTGGGGATTAATTTTTTGCGGGTTTGCTAAAGGTTTATTCTTGATAGTAATGTATTTATAATAGGATACAAGCAATTTTGCACATAGCAAAACTCTTGGAAGACTTCAGTATCAAAACAACAATCAAAAGTTTGCTTATATGTTCAGGCAGTAGTGGTGCACACCTTTAATCCCAGCACTCAGGAGGCAGAGGCAGAGGCAGAATGATTTCTGTAAGTTTGAGGCCAGCCTGGTTTACAAGAGCTTGTTCTAGGACAGGCTCTGTAGAAAAGTTTGCTTATATAATTTCAGTCTTTCGGGGATTTCAGGTCATGGAGGGGATTACATGCTAGCAATGAAGGGCTTAGTTTACAAACATTCATTATTGTGCAAAATCTGCCAAGTTCATGAAAGTATTTCAATAAGGAAGAAAAATGATTTGACCCCTGTTCTGAATTCATGATTACCCTCCTGTCCCTCTTTTTCTCTCTCTCCCTCTCTTATTTTTCATTACTCTCATCATACTATGCTCTGGTGCTTTGAAAAGAATCAGAGGAATTGAGAATGAAGGGAAAAGAGACCGTCAACAATTTTCTCTTCTCAGAGATAACACAGTAGACATGGGTTGAGTTGTTCCCCCAGATTTGCCCTTTTTTAAATCTCAGCAAATGACCCTGTGCTGCTGTCTACTGGGAAGCCATGAAAGGCACTGAAGTAATAACACCTCTTGCATTGTGCTTTGATAGTTGAAGTACTCTTTGACACTAGAGAATGTAAGATTAATGGTTTGCTCATGGTATGGCCTTGGATAGGTTCCTTAAGCTTTTTAGCTTATGTATTTTCAAGTTTAAAATTTTATGATTGAGCAAAAATACTTTAAGAAACCTGTAATATCATGAATGCTCTAAAAAATACCACAATATTCATGTAGACATATTTTATTATTATCATCAAGCAGGAATTTTGATGTAGTTATTTTGAAATGTGTTTCATTTGCAACCAAATGTAAGGACACTTTTCAGTCAGTGAACTCAGGTGATTGCAGAGATAATTAAGTGGAGGTGTGGCAATACATATATTGAGTTAACCAGCAACACTAAGAAAAAGGACAAAATCATGAAGTAAAGGGAGCCAAATATATATTGGCTTACATTTTTATTTCAAGAAAATGGAATCTGTCACAAGAGACCTCATAATTAAACAAATATACCTATCCAGCATAGGGACTTTGGACCATAGGTTGATGGCTATTATAAACGTATTCCCACCCATGCTATTGAAATATAATGAGACAGCTATAGTAAGAAGAAGTGGGATCCTGTTTAGAAGGTAATTTTATAGCTAACTCCTGGTATATTCTCCATAACCTTTACCACCACAATAAAACTAGCTGTAAACAGTTTTGAACTAATATGTCTATACTACAGAATAAAATTATAAGCATGGTACAGGATCTTTACACCATGCATGTTTGAGGCTGAGATGCTAGACTATATATTTACTATTGGCCAAATATTCCAGTGGAACTTCAAGATCTGACTTTTGGTTTTTCAATTATACTAGTCAATATCTACTAAGATATTTAAAGAAAATTCAGTTCTCTAAAGTCAAATTCAGACTTCATGAAGGTATACAGTAGGATAAAATGGATACTTAAAAATTAATAGAACTTAAATATATTCTATAGTTACTCTATTATGGGTTGTATTAGAACTATTAGAACCCTTAAAAAGATGCTTTTTAAATCTTACATTTTGTATTAATTTTTGTCAGACTTAGTTTTATAAGCAAAAATGTTGAGGTATAACCTTTACAAATAAAATTGACTCTACTGTGTACTTACAGAGTTCTAGAAATCTATATATTTTAGAAACTAAAAGCCAATGTAAATTTTAGTATTGATAATATTTCTATTACATATTTTCAAAACGTCAGCCCTAAATTTTGCATAATTATATGCTTTTAGCTTAATGTTTTGTTTATGAAATGGACTTTGCTACAGGGCAATGAATTTGTGAGCTGAATTTTCCTAGGATCATATAAAACCTATTTAACTTTGATCCTATTGCAGCCTCCACAGTGATGGTAATAAATTTTCAGTAAGCATTTGCTAATCAACAGTGTGGTCACAGGCTTGTGTAGGTTCAGTTACTCACAAAGGAAGCTAGGAAACATGAGTTCACATCAAATTTTCCTTTATATAAACCAATATAAACAACAAAGGACATAAGAAAGTCATTACATGGAAGGATGTATTGTAAAGGCTTTTGTTTCTCAGTATGTTTCTTATTTAGTAACCTCATTTGGGTATTTAATTCTTAAATTAAATAGGTATATTTCTTTCCACTCCCTTTCTTCTTTCGTTCTGTGTAGATTCTTAGCTCAAGCCAAGCCATATTTTCTTCAAAGCAAAGAAAATGACCAGATCAAAGTTTACAAAACCCGTTAACAAAATTACCTTCTTTCTACCATTCTCTTTCAGCATCATAGATAGGTGCTTAATGTTGGAGATACTCACTTTTTACATTTTCTCCAGAAGCTAATGCCAAACACTCCCTCTTTCCCTTCCTACAGATTAGGTAATCCTCCCAGGTGAGACTATAATTGTATATTGAGGAATGGTGTAGAGGTGGAAAGAGTTAATGCTACGGGAATGAGAACTACACATCTGTGCTGCTAACTCTTCCCATCAAGATTGCCCTCATGTTATTAATATTCTATTTTGTAAGAGAATATATTTATTCACAATTAAATCAATAATTTATTTGTCTAGTGATCAACTGAACTACATAAATCCTGAAGGCAGCAATTAATCTCCATGAGGACTCAATAGGAACTCATAAGTTGATTTAAAAAAAAAGGTTATCAGAAAAATAAGGCAAGTGTCCCTTCAGAATCTAAGGAATAACTGTTGTATAACTCCTGGTAGATGAAAATTTAATGAAGCATCATTGGAAGAAAAATCTCCCACATGCTCCCGAGATGGGGTAGTTTGTAAATATGATCTGACTGTGTTGCAGAGCCCTTCCTTGTGACTGTGGATTTTATTCACAATTGTTACGTTTCCTGTGGCTACCTGCCATATGCCCTTTCAGCATGCCAGTATAAATTTAAAAAATTGTAAGTAAAATTTTAGCTTCTAGAAAACTTGATGGTATGGAGGTACTGAACATTTCAAAGTGATTTACCCTTTCCATTAGAGCATAAATTGACATATATCTTAGAATCTTAGGAGCTGGCTTTATCACTATGCTTGAGTATACTTAATTCCACCAGTTATACATTTTCATCTTATATGAAGTCATATATGTATTGTTCCATACATTCTCCTTCTTACCACTGTGATATTTTGTGCCTTTTTAAACATGTCAGTTGGAAACACTGAATATCACTAGAAAATATTTATGGGAATTTTACTGAGAGTATTCTTTTTTCCCCTGTCTCCATAGATGACAGTCAGTATTGGAAGGTTTAGTGAATGATTAAGAGATCCATGGGTAGAACAATACTTTGTCTAAGGGACATGACCTTCTCTCAATCAATGGCCTCGGAGTCTAAACATTGGTGTCAGAGTCTCTGAAGGTTGAAGAGATTACTCAGTGGTTAATAATGCATTCTGTTCATCTAAGAAATATCTCCGAAAGTCCATTAAATAACTCCAGTTCTATACTCAACTCTAGAAATGTTTTACTTATAAAGATGTAATAGAAACTCTATAGGCTATGTACTGTTTTCACTTTACAAACCATTAAATTACTACAATAATATTGGGGCTAGGAAACTTTGATAGTCTTCAAATCTTAATGGTACTATTTGTTCTCTTTTGATATCATCATCATCATTTATGCCCTGGCAATGCTTAAGTATGCAAGGACAGCCATTTTATGATAGTTCTCCAGTTGTTCCTATCCTGGGCAGTCCCAAATGATTGTGTTATTGTCATACCCAAGGTTCCACAGTCTATAATCATCTTTTATGTTCTCTATACACCATTTTTGGGTTTTCCTCTTTATCTTATCATGTACACTCCTCCAAGAAGTGCTATCTTTGGGTATCTTTCATCGTTCTTTCTCATGACATAGCCATATCTCTAGTGCTGTTACCTTATCTTGTAGTTTATTTCCTTCTGTAAATAGAGATGTTTCTTAATGCCATCTCTTCGTGTGATGCCTAGAATCCTCCTGAGACATGCCATCTTGAAAACACATTCAATTGCTGTTCTGCGAAAAGTTTCATTTTCCAGGTTTTGGAGTTATTAAGAAGGCAGCTCAAGTGTCTTATATATCTGTAATTTTGTTTTTATCATTATGTCTCTTGCTGACCAAACCTTTCCTAGTGCAGAACTAAATGATCAGTTTAAGACAGTCATAGGAGTGTTGCAGGAATGCATCCTCTAACCACTACTCTTTAATATATTCCTGGCAGAATATAGCAAGGTAGGAAATCCAAGCAGAGATAGAGGAGGAAAGAAGGCAGAGTCAGAGCTGCCATGTAAATACCAAAGGAGAAAGACACCAGAACCCTATTGGTAAGCCACAGCCTTGTGACAATATACAGATTAATAGAAATGGGTTAATTTAAAATGTAAGAGTTATCTAGGAATACACCTAAGTGTAGTGATAGGGGAGAGCAGGCCTACTTTTCGTCTGGCCCAGCTCCCGCACGGCTAGCTTATACCCCAAAATAACAACA
>LOEQ01002872.1:69565-83732 GCA_001685075.1 Bramus lutescens | reverse complement strand
TTTATTAATCAATGAAAGTAACACATAGACAGATGACCCTCCTACATCACCTAAGCCATTGGCCAGTGTTGTAATTAATATAGCTTTGGTATGATTATTTATGTCTGTGTTTACAAATGACACCCAACCGTTTGACAAGAATATCCACATAAAGCCTAAGGAAGCTTAAAAAAACAAGGACTTCTAGACTCAAAAAAGTGGTATTCAATTGGAGCTTCTTGGTAGTTGCATAGTTTCAGACAGACTATTTGCTGGTGGCAAGCAGAGGCACAGCTCCTTTAAGAGGAGGCTTCCTGACTCAATGTTAGCAGCAAAAACTGCACAGCTCCTTTGAGAGAAAGTTTCCTGGTTTGTGCTGGGGGCACAAATGGCTCTGGCTCTCTCAGGAGGTCCTATTACAGAACATTTGAATGGGGTTTGTGTGCAGCATGCTGCAAGTTACTTAGTGGTGGTGTGGGCCAACTGTTTCTGAGAGTTGGGGTAGTAAACTTGGCTCACAGAGCAGGCAGTAAACATACCTCTGCATTACTGAAAGGCTGAGAGAGGCAGAGCCAGCATCCAGGATCTACACCACTTACCATTAAAAAAAAAACTCTCCTTTTCATAAAAGTATTTCAAATATACAATAGGACAGAATCAGACATAAAAGATGTCTAAATGAGATGCAGTGTGTTTTTAAAATGTACATAGGCTTAAGAAAAAAGAAAATTGATATAGACAGTTATAGAAGGGAATAGTTTTAAAAAATAAAACAAATTCTTTAAAAAGACAATAAAAGTAATATAAATAATACAGACAGTCACAGATTAAAGGAGTAAAGATAAGAAGATAAATATTAAAAAGTAATAGAGAAAAATAATAAGCCACATAATGATGGGAAATAAACAGAGTCTGCATTATGTGTATTATTGTGCTTTCTTTGATTTAAGATCAAATTTATTATATGTATATTTCTACTCTTGTGTAAGGTATTATGCTTATATAGCTCATTTAAAAATATAATATATAGATAAGAAATACAGATTAATAGTCATCTACAATAATGAAACTTTAATTATATTAGTTAGGTTTTCTAGATATATAGATATATTTCAGTTAGATAAATAATCTTCAACACTTCAAAGACCTACAGGATATGACATTTAAAAGGTTTTAAGAACTAGACTTTTCTCAAAAGTGAGACATATCTGCTTTTGGCAGCACCAGTTACTTCAGAGAGGTTGATGGGCATTGAATAAACTTGCTGTAGAATTTCCCTTCAATGTGACAAGGCTAGCCATTTGGGCACGAAACTGCTTTTGCCTGGACTGCTTGATGGTATGCTGTATAAACTGAACAAGCAGTACACACAGAAAAGAGACTGCTGAACTTGCCTAAAGAAGTTGTGATAGTCCTTCAGGATTCCTGCTTCAAGAAAGAATCTGCCAGGCATTCTGCAGGACACAGAAGAAAGTGACTGACAAACTGCCAATATAGGTTAAACTGTCTTTGAAATTTCCTGCTTCATGGAAAAGTCTGCAGGATACTATGGGCCTGTAGGCTAAGTATGGATGCCCCAAAGTTACAGAAGAATTTTGGGTGACTGTCCAGACAGTGAGATGTCTCTGTCAATTCTAGAGTTTTGGAAGTTGACTCCAATGCACTTCCTATTTATTTAGGTAACATTAAAACCATCTGTGGTCTTTGATGGAGTTGAAGACAGATAGTTATAGTTTTTCTTATATGATAAAAGAAAAAATAGATATGAAACTTTAGACTCACAAAGAAATGTTGTAAATGTAACTCTTGCTTGATACCTCTTTTGTTATATGAAATTTTGCTATGTCAAAGTTAAAACCTTCCTTTAATTTAGACAGAAAAGGGGAGGTGATGTGGGATTCCCTTCTGTATGTTGTGAATATGCTTTATTACCATTGGTTAATAAAGAAGCTGCTTTGGCCTGTGTCAGGGCAGAATATAGCAAGGTAGTAAATCTAAGCAGAGATAGAAGAGGAAAGAGGGTGGACTCAGAGATGCCATGTAGTTACCAAAAAAGAAAGACACCACAACATTACTGACAAGCCACAGCCTCGTGACAATACACAGTTAATAGAAATGAGCTAATTTAAAACATAAGGGCTCCTGGGAACACACCTAAGCCATTGGCCAAGCAGTGTTGTAATTAGTATAATTTTGGTATGATTATTTGAGTCTGGATTTCCTGGAAAACTTAAAAGAGCAATCTCTGCTTACAAATTAATAATAGCAACAGCCCTGGAGGATGAGGAGATAGGCATGCAGATAGGTGGTGTATGAATCAATAACTTGTGTTTTGATGACAATGCAGCACTACTTGTTGAAAGTCTAAATGAGTTGCAGGTCATGGTAAATAGAGTGGTGGAAGCAAGTGAAAATCTTGGTATGAAAGTAAATGGGAGGGGCATGCAAGGATTTTAACATTATTATAAAGAAGCAGAAAATCAGGCAATCAAATTTGTGTATCTGGGAGGAAACTTCAATTCAATAGAAGGGAGTTTTCAGAGGTCAAGAGGCACGTAGGGATTGCAAGGGCTGCATTCCAGGCATTAGGAAAAGGTTTCTATTGATCTAAACTTCTTTATTTCAGACTCATGCCGAAAGTTCAATGTAAGGGTCTAATACTAATCCTCATATTTGTGCTTCAGAGGACAAAAGCACAGTGCTTTTATGGATGGATACTTTAATCTTTCATGAAAGGAAACAGAATATTCTACAAAGGAGGTAGCTAATTATAGGCAAAGACAGTGATCATCAGCAAGTGTTCTGTTTGTGCTTTACATGTGAGCAAAGAATTCTTTTTACACCTTTAAAGTGTTAAACTCAGAAAGTACAGCATGAAGAACGAGAGAAGGGAGAATAGATCCTAATATGATCCATAAAGCCCAAAGCATTTCCCATCTATCTTTATAGGAAGCCTGCCTGTTGAATCCTGTTCTCATCATAACAGGAAACTTCTGTCATTTCAGATTTAGTGGTGCTAACAGGCTGCTCATGCCATCTGTGTACTGGAAATAACACATGACTGCTTGAATACTGTATGAGTACACCCCTATTGATATATTCAGATATTCAGATTTATACATTGCCTTATTCGTTCTAATAATCCTTAAAAAACAGCCCATCTGTACTTTTCAGACTCTCACATTGTCAAGAATCAGGAACAATTTCTAAGTATCAGGTACTTTCTGTAGAATAGGCTCTTTTTTTTCCCCCATGGGATCAGGTGCACAGCATCAGAGAAAGTCCCAGAGATGCAAAATTAGAGATGAGAAGTGATGTGCTAAATAACAGACCATTAACAGCTCTAGCTGGTGATCCAGGGAGGTTTGGGATATATATCTGTAGTGTTGACTGTACTAACTTGGGCAAATTGTACAAGAAATAAGAGGCACCTTTGTCTCTATGAATAAATAAAATGAACCAACTTTCTTGGGGGGAATTATAGGATAGTGTTTTGCCATCTTAATATCTTCAGAAAATCCTGGATTTAGTTTCCTGTTATACTGAAAATCCAATTGCAGAGTTGAAATACACAACTGACTCTACTGTATTTACTTAATGACTGAAATAAAGGTATATGCACATGTACTGAACTTCCTAGAGTGGGCACACCCATGTTATCAAAGGCTGATTGCTTAGAATTTCATGATTGTACAAAGCTGGAATTCTACAGATGTTGAGACAAAATTATCATTAGTCTCCTTGACAGCATTCATAGTCCACTCCTTTTTTTAAAACATGTGCGAGTGTTTATGTGTGCATGTGAGCATACATGAGCATATGTGTGCACTTATCAGAGGACGCTGCTTAAGAGTTACTTTGCCCTGACACTGCGTAGAATTCTACTATGTAGAATCCTGAGATTGAGCTCAGATCATAAGTGTCCTCAAGTGCTTCTAAACACTGGACCATCTCTCTGACTCCATAGTCCACTTTTGTATCTAGCTAATATCCTTGTGAGTATCCGGAAAACATCTTGAATATATTTTTAATGCATCGTTAGTGTTCACCAATTCCAAAACTAAAAGCCATCAGATATCTACAACCTGTAAGCTTCTAACTTCCTGCTTTGCTGTGATTGAGCCACCTGCTGCCTATAGTGATTTATTTAGTCATTGGCTTGTCTTACACTTTTTTTTTCCTTCTGTGATGATAAAAAGCTCTATAATTAACTGCTGCTTTGTTGGAACATGCCATTCTGGCAACCTGAATCCATGTTCTCAGGTCCTGGATATTCATAATTGGCTCAGAATAAGCTCCTCCTTTCTCCTTTTGAAATAAGAGCTGTGCTTTGCTTTACTGTGCATGCTTAAAACAAGATGAAGCATCATGACTAACTTTTATTTTATCATTTTCCAACTCTTCCCAGGGATCCGACGGAGCCTTGCTCATACTAGGCAAGAGCTCAATCACCAAGCCACAGCTAGCCCTTCCATTTTCTTTCCTTTTTATTGCCAGTGAGAAAAAACATAGTTTTGAAAATTAGAATCTTGCAACATTTTCTCATTATGCATAATGATATCCTGTTTGACACTGGGTCCCATTTAAAAAGAAGAAAAATGTCCATTTGAGACTGAGATTCTAGAAAAGAATTGTGATTTGTGTTTAGCCTCATTCTTTTGATAATATAATCTTTTTTGGTATAAACACTATTATTATAAATTATTGATACAAATTTCTTTTCAGATTAAAAATTCATCATAGTACTTTATAAAGCAAATGAGACATTATTGAATCTGGCAGAATACTTCATAATAAATAAAAAAGTTAATGTGTCTTTATTTTGTTCTTGAAAAACAGTCCAGGCATGAATGTGGCAGTTTGTTGGATAAAGAGACTGTCTCCAGGCATGAATGTGTCATGACGCTTCTCTGCCCTGGAGTACAGGTTGTGACCGTGAGATTGCTGGATCTTTTAGTGATGGCAAGAAATACCTTAAACAGTCAATTATAGCTAAGTCTAGTGATATGAATTAGCATAATATCACTTCCTGGCAGGAAAAGAGAGGTTGGGTCTTAGCACGTTCATCTGCTGTTCCTTTCCCATGCTCATAGTTGCTCTTGAGCGGTGCTGTCATATATGAAAAGTAGAAGCTTGTCTAAAGGAGAGAGCTCTACAACACAGTTACTCTGGAGTCACTGTTATGGGGCTTTTTGGTGATGCAAGTGATCCTGAATCACGTTCTTTCCTGTAAGTAACAGCTCAATCATGCTGTATTCATAACTCAGTGGTTTGCTAACCTAGATTTGGATGGAATTATTATTTTGGACTTTTATCTCCATCCTACTTTTAGTGAATGTATACATCTGTTTATAAATCTCCAGCAAGTCACACAACACTGTTGTACAATGCTTTCATTACTTTCATGTTGATAGAGACTTGCATTTTGAATTACCTCTTTGGAACTTTAATAACATCTTCAGTAGTAATGTTATTCGATTATGTTATATATTCCTAGGAATGAAAGTTTGCATTTCTATGAGACATATTCATCATTTATTATTAAATTTCCAAACTTCTAGAAGCTGGCTGATCTTCACATTGACACCCCTCCTTAAATTGGGAGAGTAATGATTTAAACTTGGTTGAGTTCAAATGAAGTGCATTGCCTCTGAACTACTCTTGAGAATTCAGAGATGATTCTTCTGGGATCTACAGCCTGCACATTTCTTTAGTACATACTTCTCTTTGCTAAGTTAAGGAGAAGAGGGACACAGATATGGATATGGCTTCTATTAACTTTTGGTTTTGGATTCAAGTCAGTTTCCTAGTAAAAGAGTCAAAGGCAGCAGGAAGGTGATTGATCATCTTTTTCTGTGGCTGTCACACGTTCCCCTCAGTGAGCGATCACTAGTGAGTGAAGAAGACCATCTCTGCTCACCTTGTAAGGGTTAAGTGAATGAATTCAAAAGTTAGTTCAACTTCAGCAGAGTTGGAGGATACTGGGCCTGGACTCCTCCCTCAGTGGCCTGTAAAACCAGGAATGGGCACTACAGAACAGCGTTACTGGTTTGAAGAATGGGTGCTGGAAGGCATCTCTGGCTCTATTCAGGCATCCTGAATTATCGGAAGTTCATTAGTAAATGACAACCTAAACATGATTCCAAGAATGCTGAACCATGTAAGATTCCTGTCCATCAAGAGGTTTTATACCACTGCCCCCTTCCTGTTAAGACTCATTTCAAACAGGCCTTTCAACTGACTGGACAGGAAAAAATTCCTTGGGAAAAACTGCTTGTTTTAGAGACTTTAAGACTTATACAGAGCCTGACTAAAGGGCAGACAGATCAGCACAAAGATAGTGTAGGTTATTGTCCACTCTCACCCCAGGATAGTGTTGTTTAGAATAAACTATGCTCTTGGTGAATCCTTTCCATGGAGATCACAGGGGAGCCATGAAGAGACCCGGTGACAGGGGATGTTAAATATTTCATGTTCTCTGGCGAACACAAAAAGTTTTAATAAATAATAATCGAGAAAATTAAAGACCAAATGCCTTGCAGGACTTCAACTATCAGGAGGAACGGAATGATCCTTTATGCTAAACTTCAGCCTTTTAAAATTTGCATAAAGAGGAAAGAAAGAAAACTAGCAGAAAGAGGTTATTGACAAAGTACAAATCAACCAAAATGAAAATACCTGCTCAGTTTTCATCATGAACAAAGTATGTTCAAAGAGTATTGAAAAAGACTAAAGATTTCATCAATTTTTAGATACAATTTTAGTCACTAAATTTAGACAACATGCTGTATTATTAAAGATGAACTTAGTGCATACCTTCTTAACTTTAATAATAAATGGAGAAACAAAGCAATGCTGGTTTCCACTTATTATTTTTAATTATATTTTATTAAAGTTTCTCAGTTTATTTATTTACTATTTATTTGTTCATTTATTGTGGCACATTGGACGGAACATAGACCTTGAGCATCGTAGGCTGACTTGGATTTTGTCTGTTTTTTTATTTTCACTTCCTTTATGCTTCATGTGGAGCACTGGCAAGTCATGTGCTCTGATTGCCAGCAGTGCCCTTCCCTTTCTGTCCCTAACATAGGTCCTTCCCTTTAAAGGTAGATGAATTAGAAAACTTCACACATAACATAAAAACTTAAATAAAATTAATGCTAGAAAAGCAAAGTAAGACAAAGGATCGAAATCCCTTTCAATGTTTCTTCTTGGTTCTTTTTCAGATTGATATTTATTTAAAGTCACATTTTAATCTAAAGTATTTTTGACAGATAATCAAAAAATTAAGTTGTATATATTACATATGCATGTCTTGTGTTATAAATGTTAACTGTGATTTATGCATTTTGATGTTAGCTCTTATATGTTGGCATCTATTTACTGGCATGCTACATATGAGTTTACATCACTTAGCCCACCTGACTTGTCTTATTCCCGAGGATAGTTTAATTTGAACTTGCAATTAATGACTAATCAATTTTTACATTATGATCTTATACATCAACACCATTATCCGAAACAATATATAATCATTCCACTTTCTATTATAGTCTTTGTCTTACTTTGCTTTTCTAGCATTAATTTTATTTAAGTTTTTATGCTATGTGTGAAGTTTTCTAATTAATCTACCTTTAAAGTTTGGAAACCTCCTTTGAGGTGTGTCAAGCTTCTGTGATTACTATTCACTTCTAGGTTTTTGATTATCACTTGTAGAACTGTATTAGTTTTGGAGGATCTTGTTCCCTAAAACTGCCAGAAGCAAAGACCTGTATTTTGAGATCTGCCATTTTAAGTTCACAAGTAAGATAGTCACCTTTGCAAGCAAGTTCCAGACCTAGGACAGTAGCCTAGTGAGACTTGCAGGCACCAGGTTGTTAGGAAACTTTATCATTTCCTTTGTTAGTTAACAAGCACAGACCCTCAGGATTTATTTATCAGCTAGGGATGTCTCCAGGCCTGAATTCCAGCAGACCTGATACCCCTTCCCTCCCCCCTTGTCCGTTTGCTATATAACAGCCTCTGAGAAAGAATAAACTTGGTGGCTTGATCAGAAACACTGTCTTGCCGTCATTTCTCCGGTCTCTTGTACCCTTCATTCCTCTCCCCTGGGTTTATCAGGGACCACCGTTTGTATCCCGCTGGCTGGGATAGCAACCCACCTGCTGTAAGACTGACCTACCTCAGAGACTACTGAATAGCTCCCTCCTCAAACTTCCTTTTGCTACTTTCCTTAATTTAAATGTGCATTAAACTTTAGCTAGTGTACATTCTGAAATAGGGCATCTCAAATTTTTATGCTTGTGATCAACTTTTACCTAAATTTTTCATTACCCCAGCTATGTAATACATAGGTCTATAAAATAGTATGCAGATTTGATATTTATTGATAATAAATCCTAAGTATATTTATTTTAGAATAATTTGATAAATATGTATAAATATGATTTTTATTATTCATTAAAGCAAACCTGAATGTTAACCTATGTGTTTCTTATATAAAAAAATTAAATCTCAGATGAATATTTGATCTTTGGGATGCAGAATATCTTTAATTTTTTTGTAGTTGGTTGATATTTTATAATCACCAATCCTGAAAATACTACAGGGAAAAAAACAGCAAAATAATGTTTAGAGAAATTTCAAAAGCTATTGGAAATTTTGTTCTAGTGACAAGGTAAACTTTACCAAGTAACATTTCATTAGATTGAAGTCAGCAACTCAAACAGTAATTTTAAAATTTAGTCGTACTAACACAGTACAATTCAAAGGTGTATTAATTTGATAAACACAATAAGAAATAGCAGTATAAAACATTAAAAGGCTGTTTGTTGACAGAGGCAGAGCTTTCATTTTCCAGCTGCCCCATCCCTAAATAATCATACAGAAGATTAATATTAATTATAAACTCTTTGACCTATAGATCAGGCTTATTTCTAATTAGCTCTTACAACTTACATTAACCTATTTCTATTCATCTATATTTTCCATCTGCCCGTCCCTAAATAATCATACAGAAGATTAATATTAATTATAAACTCTTTGACCTATANTAGCTCTTACAACTTACATTAACCTATTTCTATTCATCTATATTTTCCATCTGCCCGTCCCTAAATAATCATACAGAAGATTAATATTAATTATAAACTCTTTGACCTATAACTTAGGCTTATTTCTAACTAGCTCTTACAACTTACATTAACCTATTTCTATTCATCTATATTTTCCATCTGCCCGTCCCTAAATAATCATACAGAAGATTAATATTAATTATAAACTCTTTGACCTATAGATCAGGCTTATTTCTAACTAGCTCTTACAACTTACATTAACCTATTTCTATTCGTCTCTATTTTGCCACACAATTTGTGGAGTTACCTGTCCTCTAGTACATCTTGTTGCTCCAGCGCCTTGCTTGCATCTCCCAGACTCCGCCCTTCTCTTTCCCTGTATTTTCAGCTTGACCTTTCTACATGGCTCCATCCTGCCTTGCTCGTGACCAAAATCAGCTCTTATCAAACAATGGGAACAGCATTCAGAAGGGTTATCGCACAGGAGCTGTTTCCTACAATTAAACCTTAATGTTTATGTAGGAGCAGGTAACTTTCTGTGTATGGTAAATGCTGTGGTTCATACCATACCTTAGTCTGGAATCTGAGCTATAATGTTTCAGGTAGTGTGCAATGGTTTTACACGATGCGACAGTATGCACCATGCAAAACGGGCCTGGTGTGTGTTTAGAGCCAAGTCTGCAGTGTCATCAAACAGAGCAGCTTAGGAGCATGTGGCCAGAGACACCTCAGTTTCAGTATGTATTTGATGTGGAATTGATTTTCAGTTTCCAGGAGTTTAGAAACCTCTTTTTTGTTGTTGTTGTTTTGCTTTGTCTTCTTTTTTTATCACATATTTTTCTTTTTTTATTAAGCATTTTTAAAACTATCTTTTCTCATTTTACATGGTTATTCCTGTTCCCACTCCCTCCACTCCTCCCACTCCACCTTTCTATCTACCTCTTCCCCATCCATGCCTCAGAAAGGGTAAAGCCTTCCCACGGGAGTCAACAAAGTCTGACACTTCACTTCCAGGCAAGGTCAAGGCCCTCCCTCCTATATCTAGGCTGAGTAAGCATCCCTCCAAAGAAAATGTGCTCCAAGATGTCAGTTCAAGCACTAGGGATATATCCTGGTCCCACTGCCAATGGCCCCACAGACTGCCCAAGACTCACAAGTGTCAGTGAGCTCTCAGTAGCTCAGGTCAGCTGTTTCTGTGGATGTCACCATCATGGTATTGACCCTTTTGCTCATATTATCGCTCCTCCCTCTCTTTGAGTGTTCTTTAAATTTGCATGCAAATGAATGTAACTAGAAAAAAAAACCATCCTGAGTAAGGTAATCCAGACCCAGATAGACAAACATGGTTTGTACTCACTCATAAGTGGATATTAGACATAAAACAAAGGAAAACCAGCCTATAGTCCACCATCCCAGAAAAACCAGGTAACAAGGAGAACCCTAAAAGAGACATACATGAATCTGAAGTGGAAACAGACAAGACCTCCTGAGAAAATTAGAAAGAGGAGAGGAAGGGTTGAAGGGAAGGGGGAGGGGAGAAGAGGAGGGAGGAGGAGAATATGAGGAGATAGGATGCTCAAGAAGAGGGAAGGGACAGTGAGGGAGAGAAAGGAAAGAGATATATTGATTGAAGGAGTCATTAAAGGGCTAACAAGAAACATGTCACTAGGGAAATTCACAGGAATGGATGACCCCAGCTAAGATCCTAAGCAACAGTGGACAGGACACATATAGTGACCTCCTGTAATCAGGTTGATGACCACCTTGTCATCATAGAACCTTCAACCATCAAGATGGAAGCAGATATAGAGATCTACAGTGAAGCACTGGGCTGAGCTATCGGAGAACAGTTCAGATAGCTCTTAATTCTTGTCATTTTGTTTGCTAACCCTCCCACACAGGGTTGTGACCCATAGTTTAAGAAGCTGGAATCAAAGCAATACCAATGAGTTGATTTCTCCATATGTATGTTTGTGTAACCCCTATGCAGATCAAGACAGAGTAATTTTAGATCTCCAGGAGGGTTCCTCAGCCTGATCCACTAACCCTGGTCTCAATATCCTTATCTATGCCCAATGTGTCCCAGGTAGATTAGCATCTGTGCCCAATGTGTCCAATTAGATTGCCAACGTTCCTCTGCTGTGTGCACTCTTGCTTACTGCACTCAGTGTTGTTTTTAGATCTGTGCATTATTCATGTGTCTATGGCTCATTCCTTCTCATTGTTGCACAGAAGAGTATCTTATAGTACCAGTGTGCAGGGAGAATTCACCTTTTGAGAGCTACCTTACAATTCACAGTAATCTGTTGAAATTGCTCAGAAGAAATTGCACCAACTTTCTGCTTTCTCTTGTGATTGACTCACTTTTTCTTTCTACATATAGAAAGTACTTTTACAATAACCATTAAACTAAGGTCATTTTAGTCAAGTCTTGCTTTCCTTAACCATTTTCCCCCAATTGTACCTCATTGATTCACAAAGCTATTACCTTATACTCTTTATTCCAAGACTTTATCAAAAAAATTATTAAAAATCTTGGGCTGGTGAGATGGCTCAGTGGGTAAAAATTCTTTCCATATAAGACAAACAACCTGGTTTGATCCAAAATCTCAGACCCCGTGGTAGAACGGGAGAAGTGACTGCTGAAAGTTGTCTTCTAATTGCCATATGGTGTGCAGGCTGCGTTCACACCCATACCACACAAGCACATGTAAATAGGATCGTTTGTCTTTGATCTTAAAATAGCTTTAAAACTGTTGTCAGCATGCCTCAAGTATACATAATAATGGGTTTCATTATGACATTTTCATAGAATACATACCACATTTTGATCACATTTCCCCCCTTTCCCAACTTTCTCCTCCTCCCATTGACCGCTTTCCTCTTATCAGCAAGACCACTTCTACATCACAATATTGTACATGTACTCATTGTGGTGTAAGCAAAGGTATATGTGATGTACGTAGATGCTCATGAGGATTTGTTCACATATGCATATAGGTGTGCTTATACATATATGCATGTGTGTGCAGAGGTCAGAGGTATCTGTAAGGTGTTTTTCTCAATAGTTTTCCATCTTATGGTGTCTCTTATTGAACCAGAAGCTCACAGGGTCAATTAGATTATCTAGTCCATTCATTCCAAGGATCTTCCTGCCTCCACCTCTACAGTGCAGGGGTTGCAGATGCCACCTCAGCTTTTTAATCTTATGTGGGTTCTGGAAATCGGGTCCTCATGCTAGCACAGCAGGCACTACATCAGCAGAGATGTGTCTACAACCCCTGTAAAAAGACTCAGTGCGAATCTTTCTCATCTCCACTTCAGGAGTTTGGATTATCTGCATATTGAATCCTTTTCTTTTCGATTTTTATCTACTTTATCATATTTTCCTACATAGCTTTAATTTCATCCTTAACATTTGCTATGCAATATCTAGCTTTTACAGATTGGAAATTAAAATGTTACCAATTTCTAATCTAGTTATTACTTTATAAAATTTGCTTGGATGATGTAGTCTTTTTAAAATTTTTTAATTATGTCAAATTGTCTTTAAACTCTTGTTTTACTCAAGCTACAGTGATTTTGGGGCTCTAAAGCCTTTATTATTTTCACTAGTCCACATATGGTAATTTTTTAATTGCGAAGATCATTGTTATTGTTATTATCATTTGACATAGTCCCATCTCATAAAAAAACAATTAGTACTGCTAATATTTATTTTGCTCCTATTTGTCTAGATGAAGGTTAGACTTTGTATTTTAGATTGGGCAGGAAAACAACCCTTGGCATTTTCTTCCTTATCTTACTAGGTATTTCTAAATGACTGGCTTCTCAGTGGCCTCATGTGGTCTGCAGGAAAGTGGGCCAACAAGGGTTGTTTTCTTGCTGCACAGCAGCTGCCCCCGAATCTACTGAAATCTACTGCTGTTTCTGCTTCTGGCTGCTGCTCTGTAATCGCTATCTCACTGCTTAGGCTGAGACTTGGCAAGAATCCATAACTGCCACTGCCTCTGCAGCCAGATGTACTTTTTCGATAAAATCTTTATCATATTTTACCAATAAAGACTCGTGAGTCCGATACTGGGGAGAAAATCTGCTGGCTCAGAGGGGCCAAGAAGCAATCAGCGGACATTCCTCCTTAGCTGGTGACCGTGCAAGAGACACTATCTCTTTTGCAATCCCAAACCAAACCAGACTGCCATGGTCAAAGTCCCTCCCTACTACTTCCTGAGCATTTCTCTATTTATTTTATTTCCTGACTCCCTCTAATTGTCTTTAGCTACTTCCTGTCAACTAGTTGCTAGTTCTGCCCCTTGACCCGAGGTTTTATTTAATTAACACAGACTCAGGGTTCACAGTGTGATCAAATATTCCTCAGCAAAGTGTGGTTTGTAAACTTGTACAGGTGGAGGTCTCCGGTGATCCTTGTAAGGCCTTCTGCAAGCTCCTCCCCTTTCCTGCGCTGGGGTGGTTGGATCTGTGGACTTGACTGATTTCTCAGACTCAGCTTTCAGCCTGTCTTGTATGATCTTGACGAAGAAACCCCTTGATGGGATGAACAATAAGAAAACAATGCCTGAGGCCCTGACAGTCTGAGGACTGTGATTCCTCAACAATCTTGGCTCTGAGTTGGGGGATAGATCTTAGTTCTAGATTGTTCTATGAGAACCTTCTATTTATTTCAATAACAACATTTTGTTATTTTAAAATTGTATTTTTTTTGTTGTCTTTGTACACTAGTGGGTATTCACAGGCCTCAGCAAATGTGTGGAAGTCAGAGGACCATTTATGAGAGTCAATTCTCTCCTTGCGTGATGTGTGGGGCCCAGGGATTAAGCTCAGGTCCTCCATTTGGCACCAGGCACCTTCACCCAGTCAGCCATCTGGCCAGTCCACAAGTTGTTACTTTCTGACACATGATTACGCCAACTTCTTTTGTTTTTCACAGTTGAGTTCCTTCATGCAAATAAACTGTTTTTTTTTTCTTGATTACTAAAGAGTCACATTTGTGAGATGAGTAGAAGAGGCTTGAGAGGCAACAACTGTCCTATATCTTACTTATTTTTTTTAATATTTATTTATTATGTATACAATATTCTGTCTGTGTGTAT
>LOEQ01002872.1:59340-69532 GCA_001685075.1 Bramus lutescens | reverse complement strand
TTACAGATGGTTGTGAGCCACCATGTGGCTGCCGGGAATTGAACTCAGGACCTTGGGAGAGCAGGCAATGCTCTTAACCACTGAGCCATGTCTCCAGCCCTCTTACTTATTTTTTAATCTTCATGATTACAATAAGGATAGCAACATTTTACAGTACTGGTATCGGCTATAATCAAATTAGCATGTTTTTCACATTTAAAGGAGAATATAACCTGTTGTTAGCCTTCTGACTATAAGAAAAGTAAAATATTTTGTATCTCTTTTTCCAGGAAGTGCAAAAGACATCCTTCTGATACATGAGGAAGATGCTGAGGAATGGGCTCTGTACCTTCAGGAAATATTTATACATATTGTGGAAAGAGAAGCCATCCTGTTATATCCCTTGTGGAATTTTTCTTCTTCACATTTGGATTTGCTAGACTTAAATGCTTACAAATGTAAGCTTCTGATATTATCTAATAGTCTACTTAAAGACCTAACTCCAAAGAAGTGTCAGTTTCTAGCAGAGATACTTTGCTCGTCAGCAAGTGTAGTGACCCTGCTTTGTGGCATGGAGAGCTCGGATCCTCTCTTTCAATTATTAAGTGTCCCCGGAAGCAGGTGGGAGATCTCAACAGAGCAGGAGCCCGAGGAATACATCTCTGTCGTCAGTCAGATCTTAGACAGAGGTAGGATGCCAGATCTTCTCTGTTGGTTTTTAAATGTTTATTTATTTAATTCTTTTGCGATGGGAGCTATGGAGAGGTTAGCTAGATGGTTAAGAGCACTGGCTCTGCCGTATCACCGAGGATGCTACATTTAGTTGCTTCCTTGTTTTCTCAACGTGCATGTGGCCTTCATACCCCCAGCTTTGTGACTATGGTTTTGCCTCTTGCAGGGAAGGGTGAGCTGCTGTTTTATACTGGCCGTATTAGATGTCAAGGATGATTATTTTTCTTGGAACATATTTCTGCATTTTCTAGTTACCCCCTCATTCTTGGACCCTGTCTCTACTTTAGACCCTTAATGGGACAAACGTTTCTTCTTTAACACATGGCCATTTGTCCACCCCAGGTGGGTTACTACTCTTTAGAGTTAGGTCCTCAGCATTTCTCAGGTCTGTTCAAAGAAATTCAGACTGGCAGTCTCTCCCACTTGACCCACATCTGCCTGTTGTTGCAAGGAGAAGGCTGTTTGTTTGTTCCAGATGCCCAGCTAGCTTAGCCCTGAAATAACCACACAGAAACTGTATTAATTAAATCACTGCTTGGCCCATAGCTCTAGTTTCTTATTGGCTAATTCTTATATCTTAATTTAACCCATTTCTATTGATCTGTGTATTTCCACATGGCAGTGGCATACCGGGTAAAATTCCCAGCGTCTGTCTCTGGTGGATCCATGGCGTATCTCTGTCTCTGCTTTCTTCCTCCCAGAATTTAGTTCTGTCCTCTCCGCCTACCTAAGTTCTGCCCTATCAGGCCAAGGCAGTTTCTTTATTCATTAANAGCCCTGAAATAACCACACAGAAACTGTATTAATTAAATCACTGCTTGGCCCATAGCTCTAGTTTCTTATTGGCTAATTCTTATATCTTAATTTAACCCATTTCTATTGATCTGTGTATTTCCACATGGCAGTGGCATACCGGGTAAAATTCCCAGCGTCTGTCTCTGGTGGATCCATGGCGTATCTCTGTCTCTGCTTTCTTCCTCCCAGAATTTAGTTCTGTCCTCTCCGCCTACCTAAGTTCTGCCCTATCAGGCCAAGGCAGTTTCTTTATTCATTAACCAATGAAAGCAACACATAGCCAGAAGGACCTCCTACACCAGCCTGTGAAGTTCATTTATCCTATTATCCATTTTCACATTCCCTTCACCCACTAGAGAAATTACACCAGAATAAGAAAGAAACCTTTTATTCGGAAGCATGCTGTGATAAAAAGGATAATAAAAATGCCAGGGAAGTCATGAAAATAATTAAATGTTTAATATATTCACACAGACAAAGAAAAATCACAGGAAATTTTATAAAGTTTAATGAAAGAGAAAGATTTAATAATTATAATACTCAGACAAAGTTTATAATTTTAAAAAGTTAAGTAGTGATTCATGTTTCATCTGAGTATTTTATTTCCTTTTAAGAAATTAAGAAAACTAAATTTCCTGCCTCCCTAATTCTCAAATGGAGAGTACCACAAATCCATGTGAGCTTCCTCCTCACTGCTTACAGCATTTCTCCCCTTTTTCCTGTTCATCTCTTCATTTGGTTTTATCTCTGCACATAAAATTTTAGTATTTCTAAGTTTCATGCATAACTATTTAAACGTAATACATATATATATATATACATACATATAAATGTATCAAACATAAAAAACCAAGTAAGCATCTTTTTTTATTTAATCTTTTAATTTTTTTTGAAACTTCACTTGAGCACTAAATTTACATGCTATGTAACCCACTCCTTTCTCCTATTCCTTCTGCGCCCCTACCACTCACACTAAAATTTATGAGCTCTTCTTTAATTATTATTGTTGCACACACTCACTCATACAGTTATATATGTATATTCACACATAAATACAACCTGCTGGGTTTACTTAGTGTTAATCATAAGCATAAAATACTATAATACATATGCATGTATACACTTGTATATATTACACATGTATTTTAAAATTAATTGGTTGTAATTCTTCATCTAAGGGTAGGGAATTGCAGCATTCCACACATTTACATTGACATATCAAATATTATTGTCACTGTGCCGGTCTTGTTTAGGTAACCATATTGTTTAGATTTTATGAATGTTGTTTCTCTATAAATAGTAAAAAAAATATTATTTCATACAAAATTCTTAGTCATCTGACTCTTACAATCTTTTCAGCCCCTATCCTTGATGTTTCCTAAAGCTTAGGTCTGTAGAGTCTATTTGTAGATGCATCATTTGGGGTTGGGTACCCATGGTCAATTGTTCTCTGAATTTTGACTCGTTGAGGATTTCTATAATGGTTTCCATCTACAACAAAAAGCTTCTTTGGTGAGGAATGAGAGCTGCACTTGCCTGTGGGCATAAGGATACATATTTAAAATGCAGTTAGAAATTTGATTGACCTAGGAGAGTGGCTATAGTAGCTTTCCCTTTAATTAGTATCCAGAACCTAATCAGTCATTAGTAGTTGGCTAGGTTTGCCAAACAAACAGGATTAGTGGACATTCAGTCCAATTATATGGCTATTGATTGCCCGTGACACATATGGGCCACTATTATACCCACTCCATATCTTGCTGGACTTTTCAATTGTGTGTTTGTAGACATTTCAGCTGAGTAGACCTATTGACTCTTTTGCTTCTCTTAGCAACCTGCACAGCACCTCAGGGAAGGGTCTTCCATTTTTATTTCAGCTCAATGCCTTCAAATCCTGCATCTCAAAAACATACTGTCTTCAAGAAGAGAGTCTTACCATTTTCCAATGTCTTCCTCAACCTCTACAGAGAATGAATGTTTCCATTTAGAAAATTTCACATCTTTGATTAGGTTTATTCCTTGGTATATTTAGGAGTTATTGTTAATGGGAGTGTGCCTGAGTTATCAGTGTGTTTGTTGTTGGTATATAGAAAAACTACTGATTTTTCTAAGTTTATTTTATATCCTAGAATATTGCCAAAAAGATTGGTCATGTCTAGAAACTTTCTTTTAGAATTTTTGAGATACACACACACATACGCGCGTGCGCGCACACACACACATATATAATAGAACCTGCTAATAAGTATAATTTAACTTCTTTTCTTATTTCAATCTCTGATTCTTGCTCTAGCAAGCACTTCAAGAACTATATTGAAAATGGGTAGGGATGATGGACAGTACTTTCTCCTTCCTGATTTTTAATGGGACTGCTTTGTGGTTTTCTCTATTGAGGAAAAAAATCTGTGGGTTTATCCTATGTTAGGGTCTGTTTACCTCAGTCCTGCTCTCTCTAGGTCTTGTATCATGAAAAGGTTAGATTTTGTCACATGCCTTTCCAACACCTATTGAGATGATTACTTACGTTTTGTATTTAACTTTATTTATATAACTTATTACATGAATCAACTTATTGTGTCAAGCCATTCTTGCATCTTCAAGATAGAGCCAACTTGGCCATGCTGAATGACATTTGTGATATGTGTTGTATTTGGTTTGAAAGTGTTTCACTTGGGTTTTTGCATCTACATTCTTCCGAGCCTTTCCTAAGTAGTTTCTTTTTTTTATTAACCTGGCTTTGGTATTAAACTAATGCTGCCTTTGTAGAAAGAGTTCCAAAGCACTCTTGTGCCTACTTTTAAAAGTTAATTTAAGAAGTATTGGTTGTATATTTTCCTTGAAAGTCTTGAAGAATGCTGTAGTGACTCCATCTGGACTTAGACTTTTTTTTTTAGACCGAAGACATTATTTTTTTATTCAATCTCCTTATTTGTTAAGGGTCTTTTTGTTTGAGTTGTTCATCTCTTCTTTGTTTAACTTTAGTAGTTTACACTAATGCACAGATTTGCCTGTTTCCTTTAAATTTTTTGACTCAATGGAGTACAGATTAAAAAAATTATTTAGAGTATCATGAATTTTTTGACACCTATTGTAATGATTCTTCATTTCTGATATGGTCCATTTGGGTAATCTCTTCATTTCTTTTGGTTGGTTGAGCCAAGGGCTTGTCAATTGATGTTTATCTTCTCAAAGAACTACTACTTAGATTCATCTTTTGTACTATTTTCTTTCTATTTCATTAGTTTCTGCTCTGCATTTTATTATTTCTTGCTATTTATTGAATTTGATTCTGGCTTGTACATGTTTATTCAAATTTTTCAATGCATCATTAAAATATTTACTTGTACTCTTTCAGATCTTTAGATGTAGGGACTTAAATTATGAATTTCCCCCTAACTGCTGCTTTTAATGTGTTCCATATGTTTGGTTTTATTGTTTATTTACTTCCAGGAAATGTTAACATTTCATTATTAATTTCTTCCTTGGTTTACTCATCATTCTCTGAATGATTGTTTAATCCCCACAAGTCTGTGTAATTTCTAGATATTCATTTGCTGTTGGTGTTTTGCTTATTTTTGTACTGTGGTCAGATAGGATGCATGGAGGTATTTAAAATTTTCTGAATTTGTAAAGATTTGTTTTGTGCCCTATTGTGCACTCTATTTTGGAGAATAACATCCATGGACTACACAATAAAATGTTAATTCTTTACTGTTTGGGTAAAACATAGATGTATGTCAGGTTCATTCAATATGTTATATATAGTATATTTTGATACCAAGTTTAATATCTTTCTTCCTAAAGGCCTTGAATTTTTAATGATTTAATGCTTAGAAATGCAATCACATTATTTTGCCTTTATACAATAGACATTAAATACTAAAACATCTCTATAAACACTCTACTTCATTTCTTCGGTCTTCCTCCTGGACTTCATTATTCCCATCTACAGGGCCTTTTTCTTAGTGTCTGATGTAGGTAGTGTCATCCCTGGGCAGGTGTTGTTGGGCTGTATAAGCAAATGGACCAAGAAAGCCATGAGAAACAATCCAGTAAGTAGCTTTCCTCTATGGCCTCTGCTTTCGTTCCTGCCTCCAGGTTCCTTCTTCAAGTTCCTGCTCTGACTACCTTTGAGGGTGGACTATGGAGTTAAAGTGAGAGCAAAATAAACCCTTGTCTCCCCAAGTTGCTTTTAGTACTGGTGTTTTTTATCAGCATTAGATACTAAGACTCCTCCCATCCAGTAACGACTTGGTCAGGCTCCTGCACAGCCTTGTTCCTCTCATGCCTGTGTTTTTTCCCCATTCACACTGCCCTTCTGTGTTCATTTCTTCAGCTTACCTCACAGACTTCATTGCTCCCCATCTGCCATTGAAGTCACTCTTTCTAGTCCCACTGACCAAGTGCTACCCTGTGGTTCATCTCTAGTAGCTCCCTTTGGGTATTTTATAAAAGGCCCATTCTTGATTTCATTATAGCCTGGCTTTCTCTTTTAATTTCTCCATGAACTTAGCACTAATTTACAGTCTTTTTTTTCTTGGAAGTTGTAAATATGGATTGCTGGCATCGCTCTCTGAGGATTGTTTCTGTGTGTTTTAATATTTTACTACTATAATCAGTGTAACAGGAAACTTAATCTGTAGAAAGACCCAGAGGCCTAATTTCAATGTATTTGCTAAAGAAATGATATAGGGCTTTCTTTGCAAGAAATTGAATTTACACCTGAGATCTCTTTAAACTCTGTTATTGGCTCGTACTTTGGGATTGTTTATTAGCTAGAATCTACCCAGAGCTTAAACCCTCACTGAGGCTCATTTCTGGGGAATCTGAAGACACAGTAGGCAGGCTGAGAAAATAAAAAGAAAATGTTTTCCAAGCTTGAGTGTCCCTGATATATGGGAAAACCCCTTTGCTCATGCTCCAAGTCTCTCTGTATAAGGGGTCAGGGGCTCCTTCAGCCCTATACCCTGGAATGTCATCCAGAGTGAGTGTGTTCATGGGTGTGCACTGGGCAGCAAGGCTTGTGATGACTTCTTTCTTATGTGGGCTGCTGAGAAATTTTCTTTCTTCATTTTTAGTCCATTCATGTATGAAGTTATTGTTATAAATGATGTTATTATTACAACCTTAGGTTTGATGTTAAAGAACTGGTTGTCCTAAACCTCCACTTTGTTACATGTCTATAAATTCATTGTTTGGAATTCCTCATAAAGCCAAGAAATAATTCTTTTGCAGTCCGGAGTGGACAAGGACTTTGAACAATTAGACATTTCAGCTAATCTACATCTCCACATATATTGCATGACAGAGCTTTTATGAGCCTTGATGCTGCACAACAAAACCCGCCTTTCTCTTTGTTTCCTCTTTCCGTGATTCATTCTTCCTTGTCAAAATCAATTTATGAAATAGAGCATCTCAAATGGCTTAGTGGAGCAATAGTACAAAAATTTATAGATGTTCTAATGTAAAAGGGAAAAACTTTTAAAGATATTTTAAAGCACTGTGATTAAAAGTTCTTTTAAAAAAACTGAAAGAAAAAGCATTATGTCTAAGTTGATAAGGGGAAGTGATTCCATGGCAACCTGAGATTTAGCTACTTTTGCAGAATAAGCCATCCATGGTCCTTTAAAGATCGTTTTAAATACTTAAAGCCAAAATTTTATCTTCTCATCCTTCATCAGTTATCAAGGATAATAAGTAGCCTCATTTCATTGCAGGCAGGATGTGATCTAATTAAGTTTCATATTTGGTTGATATGCATGATGCTGCATATCAACAAGCTGAGTTCAGAAGCAGGTCAAAATACTTATTTTTTTTAGCAGTGAAGCTTCAAGTACAAGAACACTTATTGATTTATTTGTGCTATAATGTCAGGTTAGAATATCATGGAGTATAGCACATTAATTAAATTGTGACAGTAACACTATGGCTGCTCCACAAACTGTTATGTTGGGGATGTCTTTAGGGGACTCCATAGTGTCTTACTGTGGCACTATGTATTCCCAGTAAGAAGCTCTCTGGGTAGGTTGTCCACTGACCACCCCAAACCTGTGCATTGACTGTCACTCAGTTGTATTTGAGAAACAACCATGGCATCCAAACTCACTCGCCAAGAAAAGTTTCCTATTGGCTACACCCGCATTTCATTTTTCCTAACATCGTCTCCTCTAACTTAGAAAATAATGAAAGAATTGAGAAAAAAATCTGAGATAGCTTAAAACTTATTTACAAAGCCAATAACAACAAAAATGTTCATTAAACATATTCTAATAAACTTATGTTAAATCTCCATGCAGTTAGGATGTGCAGAAATTGTCAAATTTAAAGACATCCAAGAGGCAAAAAAAAAAAAGAGAGAGAGAGGGTTTTCTCAGCAATTAAAGACACTCTGCTTAGATCATCACTGGTCACTTCTGCTGAAGCAAACTTGTTTATCAGATTAGAAGGAAACTTTTTAGTAACTAATTTTTAGTTAAAATTCTTCAGTGTGGCCCGCTTGTTGGATATATGCAGTGATTAAAAATCACGGAGATGGCTCAGCAGGTGAGGGCAATTGCCAGGTAATCATAGAAACCTGACTTTCATCTCCACAATCTACAGAACTGTGGTCCAGAGAACGGACTCCGCAAAATTGTCCTCTGACCCACAAACGTGTCTCTTGATACATGTGCCCATGTACATCATAAATAAATAGCCAAACAAACATACAAATAAATAAATGGAACACTCCTTGAAGTGGTTATTTGTCCTTATTTATTTCAATAATTTAAGTTTTAGAGTATGTTAGAATTGAAAAAATCATTTGAAGTGTGTAGTTTTGTATAAGATTTATATATGGATATCTTTGTATAAAAGAGGCTCCTAGAGAGTTAGTCTGAGGTAGGTGGAGTCTGAAGCACTTTCTATATCTTTGGTGAATTTTGAATTTTTCTTGTGAGTCACTGAATTCAAGTCCCTTCAAGTGTGGATAAAATATAACCAGACAGGCGTTTTTAACAATTAATCCAACACTGTGAAATACAGATAATCACTACAGTGCCTGAGGAGAAGTGGATATTCTAAAGGCATGATGAGGACCTCAAGGAAAGAATTAACAACAAGATGGATTATGAATGGCATGTTAGAAAACTGTTGGAAGGACAAAATAGAGTCCTGCTTCAGACTGAAGTGTTACACAACATTATCATTAATTATCATTATCTCTATATTGAAGAATCCCAAATGAACTATTCCAGCCTAGCAATTTAGTGTTCTACTGTGTTCTAAACATGGCTTTCTGAAGGATACTGAGACCCTCAAAAGGCTCATTTTAATGAATATATTGTTTGAGGTGCCTGTGAGATGCCTCAGTGGGTCAAGAGACTTACCACCAAACCCGATGACTAAAGTTCTATTCTGGCACCCACCTGATGAAAGAGCCAACTCACTCAAGCAAGCTGTACTTTGACCTCCATGCAACTGTGCATGGGCATGCATACTGTAATGTGGGTGTGCACACATGCAGATAAATAAATTGCAACACTAAAAATAGCTTTAAAATAGCTTTAATGTTACAAAATGACAGGTTTTATTGTGGCATTTTTCTCATACATATTTGTGTGCATGTGTGTGTGTGTGTGTGTGTGAGAGAGAGAGAGAGAGAGAGAGAATGAGACTTATTCATCATTACTCCTCCACTGACTTTTTTTAAATCAACCACATTAAATTTTTTATTATTCACTTTAGGAAAAAACAGACATATTAATTTTTAAAAGTATTAATTCACAGAAAAGTTTAAAACACATTTTAAGAGAAATTATGAAGACATTTTCACAGGGAAAACTTCATGAGAAAAGTGACATCTTCTTTCATTTTTTCAAAGATCATCACTGTTCAGTTTTAAGGAACTCAATTAGCTTCTTATATTTGCTTCAGCAATAGGATGTAAATGGATAAAATCCTATCTTACCCCAATTTACAGTTAGTAAGAGAGAAAATTCTTCATTGCTGCACCCAGACTCCACAGCAGCAGTTTCAAAAAGCTCCAAATTTGACAAGAACACCGTCTTTTATTCTGGGCTGATCTTATGTTTGCACCCATGATTAACTCTATAGCATCATACAGGCCAAATATTGGAATGCTTCATCACAATCCCCCAAGATCACATAAATGAATCTCTCTATTGCTCCAATCAGAAAAGTCTTTGGAAGCTTTGTGGGTCTTGGGAAGAATGTGTTTCTTCCAAAAATTCTGTCTTTCCATAAAAATGCAAGATTTCTCAGTGACTATGAAGATTATTAGTTTCCCTAAAATGACAGGTGCACTTCTAGGTTTCTCAAGAAAATGTCTCTCAGAACTCATCTTCATGACCATAGTTGTGTTTGTTCATGGCCCTTTTGAATGCATCTTGAAACCAGTCTGGTGATTTCTTTAGCTGCCACCCAATGAACTTTCCATGTGGACTTCCTTAGACAGCTATTGACCTTCAGCAATAGACAGGCAGTATGCATGCTGACACACAGAATGTGAGCAGGTCAGACAGGACTTTCAATCAGACTGGAGTAACTAGATCAGAACCTGACCGATATGAAGCAACAATCTTCAAACACAGGACATCATCCTTTGTGGGCAGGGAGTGATTGGGCTGGTCCTGATGTTGCTACCATTACTACCTGCAAGCAGAGGCTTCCCAGGCCACAGTAGGAG
>LOEQ01002872.1:39346-59329 GCA_001685075.1 Bramus lutescens | reverse complement strand
CAGCTGGACCAGTGGCTTCTGGAGCTTAGGAGATGGCAAGCAGGGCTCAGCGGGGCTAAGGGAAGGCCATTGGAGTTTGGAAGCAGACAGTGGAAATAGCCCATAGAGAGGGCTGTGCAGGAGGCCCCTACTCAAAAACAAATGAAGTGCCCTGAGGGTCTGAGGATCCCATGAGTTCACTCGGGCAGAGAATAGTTTGTATCCCTTCCAGCAAGAGTGATAAAAACTTCATTATCCCCCCCCACCCCAAAGCATCACATATCTGGGTACCAGAGCAAAATTATCCCTGCATCACAGACTATGCTAGCCCTTCCACAGAAATTTAATATTAAATTTAAAAAGAATCAACCTGTTTTTATGTAATAAAACTGTATCTCCAAGCAAAACTACAGAATAGCCATAGAAGTAAAACACCTAGTATTCACACATGGCAGCAAATTAGAAATGACCCAGCATGCAAAGAAGGAACTTTTTCCTCATAAGCAGGAGAAGCATCTGTTGTAAAGGACTTGATTCCAGCATGTGTAGAGATCCAGCTAATACAGTAAGAAATCAAATGATACAACTAAAACATCAGGCAAGGAATTTAAATAGATGTGTCGCCAAACAAAACCTGCAGAACACGAGTAAGCAAGGAAAGTGTTGTCGATGCTATGATCATTTGGGGAATAAAAATTAAAACCACTACATGCCATACACAGCCACTATAAGGGCTGAAATTGTCAAGGCTGTTATTCAGCAAATGATAGATGCCTTACTCGCTATTGCTTTTGTATCTAGTACAATTATTTGTAGATTTCTGGGTTGGGAAAATTTTCTTTTCCTTATAGAGCCCTTGGTCATTGGTCTAGACACACTTTCCCCACCAGGCTTCATATTGTCTGCTTCCCTTCTACAGATTTGCTAATTCATTGCTGTCTCTTCCCTTGCTTTCATAAAAAATAGTTCTATTCCTACTCTCTGTCTTAAAGATTGTACCATTGTCACCATGGCTTCAAGCTGTCACATGGACTATACTCTCTTCCAGCTCAGCTGTACCTCTACCTTATAAATATCCATTCTCTCATCTGTGGACCGAGACCTGCATCTGTCCTTTCAAGATCTGCTGTCAATATCTTCCAGTCAGTGTGTTTCTTAGAAGATCACCAGGTGAGGTGATTCTCCACTGCCTGAGGAATACATCAAAGTCCTCTAGAGTAGTAAGAGAAGGCCTCCTTACCTAATTTTACCTTAAAGTCTCTAATGAGCAACAGGACTTAGAGACCCTACATTGATTTTTTCCTCCATTAATTTAAACAATAATTAGTTGATTCCAACAATAAAGGTATAATGACAATCTAGTACACTTAAGAAAAAGGCCAGTAGTAGTGTTTTAACTTTCTAGAATTCGTCAAAGTCTGAAAAATTATTATGTGCCAACTTTAACATTTAGGGATTGGATATCTGCCTTTTTATTTCTCTAAGAAACTAATGGTTCATTATTATTTTAGAATTCCAATTAAAATGATGGATTGTTTGAAATATATATTACTCAAAATGTATGAATTATGAATGTGAGTTCAGGAATCTTATCCTTTATATAAGGAATTTCTCTGTCCTAAAGTGCTTCTCTGGTTTATATAACTGAATAAATAGTTGGACTTTTTTTCTGAGGTTGTAGAGGCCCAGGTTTCAAGGTCTTCATTTTCTGATGCATATTATAATTCTTTAAAGATTTTTTATTTGAATCAATTGACCATTTAATAAATTTCTATTTTGTTTTATTTTATTGTTTAATTTTTTTCTTGTTTCTTTCTTCTTGGTCATTCACATTCACTGAAAGTGAAGCAGTGGGCTTCTGTATTTATTAAAGACAACACCTCCAGGCTTTCCTAAACATCAAAGTGAAGAAACTCTGAAGAGGCAATCCTTGATATGTACAGGGAGTTGATTCCTGAAGCCCAGAATTATTAAAATTGGAAGATGCCCACATCCCTTATATAAATGATGCAGGTCTGACACGCACCTCCCAAATGAGTTACTGCCCCAATCCTCTAGAGTCCAGCTCTTACAACAGTACTTAGACACAATGTAGCGTATTATCTCTCTTATGTAGTTTATTTCTTCAGTTTGTTTTCTAATAGTCATTGATGAATTTCTATGGAGCAAGCACTGTTAGAGGAACTTTAGCAAGGCCGCCATCATTTACTGGTTATGACTCCACATTTATCACGAATCATCGTTCTAAGTAGCGACAGCCAATCAGAAAACACGCAGCCACTCTCCTAGAATGCTTTGCCAAATGATAGTCAGTTCAATGGGGACTAATGAGCATGCTTAGACATAGACTGTCACCTCTACATAAATCAGTAATCCTAGCTAGAATGTCAGCCTAATGTTAATTAAGGTAGACTCTTCTGCTATGGCCGTAACTGATGCCTAAGACACGGCCTCTGGAGTTTGAGGACACTTGTTGTTTGTAATGCCTGTAACAGGGTGTGTCTTTGAGTCTATTGGATCATCCTTGTGATAACTCTACCAACATGGGATGGAGATTGTAATCATACGTCTCTAGACATTGACTAGCTTGTCTGTCTGGTTCCAGAAATAACCAACTGTGTGACCATGGGGTTGTGAGTGGACTGCTCAGAACCTTTTAATTCTATTTAGAGCTGGAATGCTTCTCCCTTTCTTTGTTTTCCCTGTCAGACCTGTTACCAGCTTTGCTTTTCTCCCAGCAGTTGGCCTACGCTGCATCCTCTCTTTACTCATGTTGTTCGCTCTGCTCTTTGATTGCAAACCTGAAGAAGTGAAGCTCATAGAAATATTGCTAGCATACAGAATAATTCATGATACAGAGATTGTTGAAAAATGTTGATTAAACAATAAATTTATTAATCTATACGTGGAGGGCATTATTATATACCCTGTAGAGTTGTTAGAATATAAATAATAAATCAAAAACTATATTGGCATATAATAAATATTCTGTCATTGTTATTAATATTCCTGAAAAGTTTGTTTATAAAATTTTAGATCAGATTCCAATATAAAATTCTCTTTCTTTATGAAAATGAAGCCTCATTATGAGGCCATTCTAGCTTGCTGATAGTGTAAGTGATTATTTTTGGTGACGCACAATACGTTTCCTGAAAGTCATTGTCAATCGTCAGTTGGTATTACACCTATTATGAGCACCCAGGTTTGAACACTCACACATCCCAAAGCCCACAGAGAAGTACTGACTGGCCAGTACTTCTTATCGTCTCTGCTAACTTTGAGAAATTAGACAATATACCAGGCTCCACGCGTTGTGTTACTTAGTATTGATGTCTAGTATGTTTTGTCTAGAAAGAATAAATAGAGTTTTATTCAAATGAAGGCAAATTGCTTCTTTCCCAGTAGCAGCTGCATTTGGGGAAATCCCAGTATTCTGAATTGTTACTAGTTAGATTTTAATTTTTTACCAGGAGCTTTGACTTCTTAGGGCTTCTACTAGTTTGATTTGTCTCATGAGCCCCTGCTGTGGGTCTGGGATTTTTTTATTTTGGAAGCCAATATTATATTTGAAATTATGCTTTACAATCATGTATTGGGCTCTATTTTCTCTGTTTGGGTGTCTATGTTCATCTAATTTCTGATTAATAGCAGACTTTCAGAACTGTTTAAAGTTTGTTCTAACTCAGTGATACACATTAATAACTAATGTTCTAAAGCAATTATTTTCCTTAGACAAAATCGATAATATGTTGCTTTCATATTGTAGAAGGAAATAGATGCATATATTTTGTCTTAGTCAATTTATTCATTGATTTGAAGCAAAATGTGTAGAGTCAATTCTACAGATTATTCTGTAAAATACATTTCATTGAAGAAAAATCATAATTTTGTATATAATTTATGATATATAAATACTATATATATATATATATATCAGACTGACACTGCCTGCTGCCTTAAGAGGGGCCACAACATATGCACATATATGATAAAACCTGGACTCTAGAAATAGCCACTCCTATGATTTTGATATAGAAATGGTTAGTCTATTCTCATTCCTTCAAGAAAATGAATGTCTTAAATTTCCATTGCATAGTTCTGCATACACACACACACACACACACACATACACAGACACCCACACATATTGCTGCATGAACCTTTAAGTTGACAATTTAGTAGCTTGAATTTTTCAAATTATAGTATAAAAGTGTTTCTTAATGTTAAGTATTCTCTGATAGAATTTTGTTAGGGCCATCTTTTGTCTAACAACATATTTTGTTTGTTTTCCTGTTGCCTATCTTGCTTCTAGTTTTCTGTTCACAATCGTACAGCTATCTCTTTTTGTACCTCCATGATTTCCTTAGGATAAATAGTTCTTTATAACCAACCCAGCATTACAAAATATTCCTTTGCAAAAGCCCAACACATTGCTATGGTATGGTAGAATGACTTTTTTTTTACAGTGTATTAAGTAAAGTCACCCTCTTGATTCTTTCACCAAATAAAATTCATTGTTTCATTCAACTTCGCAATATTTGAATGTAGAGAGAGAGATGGCAGAGGCATGAGACTACTCCAGAAACAGATTGAAATTGTGAGAGAAGTAAAGGCTCGTTATTGTTTGTTTTTAACAAGACCAGAATTTTTAGGAGTCTGGAAATTGGGAAGCTTTGTGCTCCTAACTCTTCAACTTTCATAAAACAGAGCAAGACAAGACAAAAAGCAATGGTTCCTTCCTAGAAGGGGCTGTGGTCTGCTTCCTTACCTCCTTTCTCAGCTCTTCCAATCCTCATCCTCATTCCTTGTCTGGACATGACTAATAGAAAGCTCCAGGGTGGTCCTAGCTTCCCGAGAACCAAAGTTGGAGTAGAAGCAGAGATTATTTTCTTATAGATTTCTACCAAGGCTGCCTGTTTTAGTATTATAATAACTTTTGGGAAAAGACTAAGATTGGTACTGCACAAAGGAAAACGTGAACAAAGTGAAAGTTGATTTTTTTTCTTTTTCTGTCAAAAGGGTGTATCAGAAACCGAACTGGACTAGCAAGCACAATGGGCCAAAATGGCCTCGTCTCTTCCCACCAGCATAGGTGGTGGCTGTGTTTCACTGCACTTCCGGTAGCTCGACTTCGCAGTCTGATGAGCTGGGACAATCAGCATGGGGCAGGTGCAGGATTTGGTACCTTGGGCTGCCTACCTTTGGTAGGAAACAAGAACAGTGTCAGCCAATTGTTCCTCATAATTACCACAACCTGCCTTTGGAAACTCTAATGTACCTCCGCACCTGTGAGAAGCAGCATGCGATCTTTTCTCACAACTTTTTTATATGATAACTTTGTAAAGCTTTGCATAAGGCTCTCTGGACCCTGCCTTCTGCCCTTTCCACCTGCCAGGTAATGAGGACAAAATTCTAACTCTAGTCTAGCCCTGAGTATTTTGGACTCTTCTTCATCTTCATTCCCTTTAGCCAGAAGACCACAAGGAACATACCTAGCCTTGATTATTTGGATGTTATATTTATTTTAATGAATAAAATGCATGCATGGAGAACCATGTGTCATCTCACTACAAATGTATTAGAAAAGCACATCAAATTAGGATACTTTTGTGTGAACTACAAGAGAACCAAGCAGATAGGACTATAATGTGCTTGTGCCAGAAAATGTTACAAATATCTGGATAGTTGTTCTCCATGGTGGGATGATTCTTTCCCTGAAAGACATAAACTAACTTCATCCTTAAAAGACTCCAATGATGACAGACTGAAATATGATTCCAGCAAAGTTGACATCTTGGAGTCAATGACTTTATTGTGCTTATAGGGCACAAGCAAGGGGCTATTACAGGAACATGAGGGACTCCAAAATAACATCACTGGAAAGTCTTTGAGCAGTACCAGTGATGGCTTCCCCATAGCCAAGCTAGTAGAGTTTCCCTTTCAGTTAACCTTTGACAGCCTGTATAGTCTAGCACCTCTCAAGATTCACATGTCACAATTAGTGTAGAAACTGCATACAAATGAATGGAAGGTGCAGAGGGAGTGGCCAGAATCTCAGATGAGAGTTCAGTGGTCTTCCCAAACCCTCTTCTCTGAGGAAATGCTGGTAACGGCAAGCTAGCTAGTGATGATCGAAATGTTTTCTGGCAAGCGGGGGCACATATCTGATGAATATGACAGCTGATTTGCTTTGAGGACTGTGTTCTATAACACTCTAGGCAGGTAGAAAGCACAGACAGCAATGAAGCAACACCTTTAGTCTCAGTAGCCTTGAGTTCAGATCTCATACCTGGGCTCCCAAACTCAGAAGTTTATAGCTCTAAGCCTTAAGCACTAGAGTCATAGGCTTTAATCTTTCAAGGTGGAAGACATTGTTTTAGATTACAAGGCAGGCTTATTGTTCTGGGCTTATGCTGAGGACACTTAGCAACTAAGAGTTCCAGCTACTGAACTTTGGTTGCCAAGACCCTGAGCTCTTTGAATCCTTGGTAGCTCTCTTACACTTCCAGTTTGGGGGAGTTTCAGTCTTCATGGTCCTAGATCCTGTCTTAGGATTCTCACAGTTGCTGCTTCTCAATACAGTCATAGTTCTTAGTAGTCTTAGCTTCTGGCCTTTTGCCCTTAGCCACTCTGGTGCTCTTATATTGTCTCCTCTTTCTATGGATATTATGGTCTTCAATCTGGGTTGTTCTCTGAAAATGTTTTCTTCCTTGCCAATGCTGCCAATTCTGAGGTGGACACTCTGACAGGGGACTTCTCTGCATTGCTCACGAAAAGACTAGTGGGCAAAATTGAGCATTCTCAACCTGTGGGTCATGACCCCTTTGGTGGTCAAATGACCTTTCCACAAGTGTCACCTAAGGCCCTTGGAAAACACAGATATTTGCATTACAATTCATGACAGTAACAATAAAAAATAATTTTATTGTTGGGGTCACCATAGCATGAGGAACTGTGTTAAAGGTTCACAGCATTCGGAATGTTGAGAACCACTGCTTTAGGAGGAGACTTTAATAGGACTTGTTCCAGTGCTGGAGATAGGGGTGACATCACTGTGTAAGAGAGAGGCCTCGAAGACTAATAGGCTCCTTTTACAGCTAGGAAAGATCCAGGGTACATCTGTGCTCCAATTGTGTCCACCAATCACAGCATGCCTAACACTTTAATCATCACAGACCCTATACCAATCACCAGCCTCCTATAAGCCCATTTTTTTTTTGTTGATCATATACTGTTTGCTGATTCACTAGGGGAGTTGTTCTCCATCTTCCTTACCTGACTACGACATGCCATGCTCTGACGTGATTCAGAGCAGCTGGGGCCAGGAAACTTTGGAACAGCTGCGGATGACATCATCTAGTGGTCAGCAGAGCTTGGAGAGCTCGGAGGCATTTTCTAGGCACTGAAGGCAGGAGTTCACATGTATGATTAAAGTCCTATCCTATCTCTTACTAAAGTGACATCAGCATTGGAGACTCCTCTAAGCATCATCGAAATGTTCAAAGCAGCTGGGTGACCAAAGTGACCATATATAGCAGGTCACCTAGAGAGGGGTAGTTAGTTGAAAGTTCCACATTCAGTTACTAGAATAAAGGAAGGATCTGTTCGCTGCTGTTCAAGGGACCAGATGCCTGCTGGCAAGAGTTTTGCTTATTCCCAGGAAAAGTGATTTTTAAAGGATGTCTACAGTGCAGAGACATCATCCCCAACACTATTCCTAACAGCATCCATCAGGGTTTAACTCTCAGCTAAAGACCTACAAGAAAAGTCACAGGGTCACTTTTATGATCTATAGATTAGCAACTTTACTTAGGAGGAAGACAACTGTTCTAGTTTGCTTGGACTGAGGTAGGGTGGAGGGTTTCCTGGCCCGTGGTATTATCAGTACTAAAGTCAGAAAAACCCTAGGCAAACTGGGAATATTGACTAGTCCTATCTAAAGGTAGAAGAAAAGACATTATTACTTTAATGGAAATGAAGGAGTTGCTTATACCAGCCAAGACTGGGGAGGGTCAATCATCTTCATTGAGTTGATTCTACTCACATTTGCAGCGTGGTCTTGTCTCTGACAACACAGATAGAAGAGGAACCTTGTCTGGTAACATAAAAGGGTTGTTTCTCATGCAAGGCTCCCTCCTAGAAAGTCAAACTCTTTCTACTTGCCCAGGCCAGTTTCTGTAGCAACTCCTTTTTCTTTGCAATTCTCTTTGAGCTGACCCTAAAAGTTACAGATGTCACCCGTTCTGAAAATCTTAATTTCATCCCTATGGTTGGAAACACTTTGGGTTTTAAGACAATGAGTATTTGAAAAAATGAAGTTATTATTTACCGGATTCTTTTACTTTCAATTGAGAACAATGTTTGAATAACTGAGAGTAAATGCTGTTACTAAGTGTTAAACTAGACAAAAACCAGTCACTTCACCCCTTTATGCTCTGAAAATCATATTAATATGTTTCTTTGTTCTTAGAAGTTCCATAAAGAAATCATTTGAATTGAATCACTTATGTTCACAGGACACTTAAACATTTTGATGAGCACCCTCATTTTACTATTTTTATTTACATATGTGTATACTTATATATGTAAGTTTATGCACATATGTATGAGTGTCTAAGGAGGCCAGAAGTCAGATTCCCTGGAGCTGGAGCTACAGACAGTTATGAGCTGCGTGACATAGGTGCTGGAACTGAACTTGGGTCCTCTGAAAGAGCAGTAAGGACTCTGACCTGTTAAGTCACCCAGTCAGCCCCGTATTTCACTATTAAACTTAGCATCTAGTATTATTTTACTTAATAGTTGTTCCATAATTATGTTTTAGCACAGCCTGCTCTGGAACTCATGTAACACAGATAGGACTTGAAGTTTTAGCATACATACCTTTTTCTCCTTGCAAATGCTGGGATTACAGGCATAATAACCATTCCTAGCTTATGATTAGTATTTAAAATTAGAATGTGTATCTATAAATTAGTATACTGGCCTAGATTCTTCTAAATGAATTTTTTCTTTATAATTTTAAGGTAAATAAATTTTCTAATATTCCACTGGTTTATTAATGGCAGGAGAAAAATGTGATATTTGGAATTTCTGTGAACATTTAACCAACAGATGAACGTATAATCATATAATTATGTGGCTTAGTTATAAGTGCTGTAATGGTATTTAGACAAGAAATATTATTTAAATGAATAAGATGCTTATTTCAATTATCCGAGACTCAGCTTCTACACTTATGAAATCTTTTCCACAGCAATTAGGGTTTTTTTTTGTAGTAGATAGAATGAAATTAATCTGTATTCTTGCAATTTTCCTCAGGTTCTGAAGACTACCTTGTGGTCAGCATTCCAATAGACCCAAGAGCAAAATATTCTGAGCAGACAAGTAGACAGAAGGGAGCTGAAGACCAAGAAGCTTCCGGAGTGTCTGTGCCTCTGGCTTTGGTGCTCCCTGGGGAAATTCCATGTGAGGTCAGTGATGATGGCCTTTATTACATGCCCTTTTGTTTTCATAGACACTAAATTTCACTGCGATGTAATTTGCACAATTAACCTAGCATTTTGGTTTATTCTTTTTCACATCTACAGTGTCAGAACCTAGAATAATATCTAGCACCAAGTGGCCATTTAATATATTTTTGCTAACTAATTGGACATTGGAGAATCTCCAAATGCTTAATTTTATCAAATGTGACTTGACATTTTAAAATGATATATACATAATACACATATTAAGATACTTTTAATAACTTGATTTCACAATAAGCAGATAAATATTTTATTTTCCAAAAGAGAGACCTAATGTTGAATAGAACTTAAAATCACTTATTTTTGACCACCATTTAAAAATTTTAAATGTATTGTTGAATGATGATATCATTGAAGATGGAAGAATTAATTTCCCATGAATAGAAATACAATTAGAAGGAGGATTTGAGGAAAGTAACAATATAGAAGCATTCTTGTATTTCTTCTCCTATGCTTTTCTTGGATTGATCCCTTAAAACAAACCACTAGAAGGGTTTAAGTCTTGGTGCTTGTCCTCAAGATCTATGGTGTCCTTGAGTGAACAGGGCAACAATATAAAAGAGCCCAAGGGAGATGTATGAAAAGTCCTTCTGGAAGGAGCTGGCTGATATACATGACCTGACATCCGGAAGTCTCTGATGGCTGCTGATGGTATGTCCCCAACCCTGTGGTCAGAGAAGCTGAACATTCTGTAGGGGTCCTCAAGTGTGCATCACTTCCTTCTACCCTGCAGACTGTTGGAACAGCTCCTTTAAGTCCCTTCACTGCCGGTGCAAGAGGAGGGGAAACCACTCAGATACTACGACAGAACTGCCAGAAATTTGAACTGTATACTTTTGAGATACCAGGCACAGATACCCAGGCAAAGACAAATTGCCACATGGGTAAAGGAATAGGTAGCTTGAGCTGGGAAGATAAAAGCTAAGAGCCAAAGATGTCAGCTCCTACGGTGTCAGAAATAATGGGAAGAAATGGGAAAGAACTGTAATAAAAGCAATGTGATCTAGTCTCAAATAGAGGAAATCAAAGTAGGAAATAAAATAACTCGGAGAACAAAAATAGCTCCCCGGGAGTTATGCAATGAGTCTAAATAGCTACTTTTAAAAATATCTGCAACAGTAAAATTTGAGTATTATAAAACCCTCCCCTTATTACTCACACACAAAATTGAAGTCCAATAGCAAGCTTTGGCTGTCCTTAGGCAGACATACCCTATGCAGATGGCAAGGCAGGGGTTCTTTCAGTAGAGCAGCCATATGCTTTTTTAAAGAAATTTATGGATATAGGTAGAATTTTTCAAGCATTATAAAGTTAAATTATTTCAATATCAAATCTCTCTTCAGAACTCTACTATAAAAAATCCTAGACGTCAAAAGATCATATAAAACACCTTAAATCCAGCATTATGCTCCAATATTTCAGAATAATCTCATCCTTGGGACCAAAAATAGTTATCCCAGACAAATCTTGGGCTCTCAGTAAGTAGATCTGAGTACAGGCTGAATCCATATACTAGTGCCAGGCACCGCAGAAAAGACCATTTGGTTCCAGCTGAGTGAAAATTGCGTTTCTGGTTTCCTTGGAGAATGTTCAGTATATGCCAATTGTCTGAAATGACAACCTTTGAACTCCACCATATTTCTGAGAAGTCTTCTAGATAGTGGGTGGGCAAAGACCAGAGAGCAAATGCCCCTTCTCCTACGAAAGTAACAAAAGAGGTGCCTATGGAATCCTAAAAGTTCCATAACTTATCAGGGCCAGCTCTGACAGTTCCTAGGCAGTTGGAAGTGGGCCTTCTTCACAGCTAGCACTGTCGATACCCAAGTAGCAGTTTTGTGTTCCCATCATGCTGACGGGACCACGTGTTCAATGGGGCCACAATCTTCCTTCCCTATCATGAGAGTTACCTTGCCCCCTCCCCCATTGTTCCTTGCTGTACAATTGCTGCGTCTTCCTCTCACTGTCTGCTCTTGTTCTGCAGAAGCAGCTTTATCCATCACTAACTGAGGTGCAGTTTTAAACTGCTTTCTGTCTGTCATCCTCTGAGCTGGGAGCATTGATCCTTCTGCTGAGTAACCTTTCTTTACACAGATTATCAATTTTCTAAGCCTTGACAATCTTACACTGCTTTAAAAATAGTCAAAAAATTATTTTTCACTTTGACATTGACCCATTATTCTATTTATAAGGTTATTCCTTAACTGTTTGAGAAATAATTATGTAGGTGTTGTCTGTGTTAGCTTTAAACCTGTTTCATCAAAGAGCCCTTCTTTAAGTTTCTGTGGAGTTACATACTTTCTTCTATTTTAATATTCTAAGGCTTTTTCACTTTGTTTTCTGGACACTCTGGATTTCGTATTGTGGAGTGACAACACGTAAACAATATGGTGTTAGTTAGGTCTGCCAAAGGTATTCATTGTTCAAATAGAGCACCAATGCTTACCTTCCTGATAAAATCCACATGAAAGGCATTAGCTCAATAATAGCATCTTGACCAGCATCTCTTGTGTATGCTGTCCACTGCTTCAAAGATGTGACTCTATAAAAGTCTTTGGTAAATTCCCATGGAGAGTAGTGGTTCTCCACTGGGAATAGCTTTGCCTTTCTTTTATGTGGGGGAGATGTAGGCAAATCTGCAAGCATCTCTGATTATCACAATTACTCTTGACATCTAGTTGATAGAAACCTGGAGGCTGCGAGCATTACATAACGCACAAAGCATACTCGTGACAGTAGCTTATCTCACCCAAAGTAGCAATCCTGCTAACCTTCAATCCTGTCTCTGAGTGTACACCTGCAACAAATGAGTCACCTTCACTTCTCCCTAGTGGTGGCACCAAAAACTCCTGCTCCTTCCTGTGGCTTCTGTGACATTGCCAAGGTTGTCCTGTATTCACTCTGTGAAAAGTGTCTGATCTTTAGTCATGAGTCCACCAATGCCTTTCACACATTTTACACAAAGCTTTCAGGACTGCAGTCTGTGCTCTGAATCCTCCCTGCTCCTGATATTTCTGAGTCCCCATCAAGAATTTGGTGAAGATGTCTCCATTTCCTCAACAGAATCACCACTTCAAGACTGGTTAAGATTCTTTTCTTCATCTTGTTTTATCTGCGTGAAAGATCCTTCATTTATCACCATCCTTCCTTTTTCTAATTCTTTCTCTGCTATTATGAGATAAGCAAGTATCAAGTGCACAGCAAGTTGCTGGTGCAGAAAGTTTACCAAGTCCCATGAACCTATCTTTCTTGAGTTGGTATCTATAAAGTATAGTTATGAATATGTGAAAATGCCATAGGTCACTGTGCAAAAGCCTTAGTGAGCTATATCAGTGATCTACTGGGATCTCAATCTTCTACCTGTGGTTAAATTTCAGCCCAAAGATGCAAACAAAACCTCACTACATATGCGTTTTTATTATAGACCAAACTGCACTCTTTTTGTTGAAATCTCAAGTTTGGTGAACAGTACAGAAACCTTTAAAGTTTATAAGTAGTAATGATCACTGAACAATTCTATTATTTCTTAGATCTCCAGTAAAGGGGCACAAACAAAGGGGTCAAACAATGAAGCACAATATGGCAGCCTCATAACTGATAAATACATGTTTATAAAATTTTAATATCCTACAGTTCTTTCTTGAGTCAAGTTTACTCATGCTACTAAAGACATCTCTCCTGGGCTGGACTGTTTACTGCAGTGAGATGCAGGAGTATGTAAAGCCCCACATAGAGGGTGGCAAGGAGTTCAGCCTAGCAGACTCAATTCAGTTTTCATGTTTTTATAGAAGTATTCCATTTTCATTTTTAGAACATTGGAGAATCTGCCATGTCCATAATATTCAGAAGATATGAAAATGATACAAAGATTCTTAAGTGCTATCAGACTATTTTGGATGAGGAGAACTAATAAAGAACAGAACACTTGGCTTGGGCATGGCTGGATGCAGATGTAGATGTGAATGCATTAGTGCTAATTTGAAAGTTCTACAGTTCTTGAAGGTTAAAGTTAGAGGAAAGCCTGGCTATGAGGGAGCAGAGGGAAAAAATGTCTATCAGCAAGGCAACAATCACCTTTAAATAGGACCAGCAACTTAACTTGCAGTGCAAAATGAAAATGCAAAGCCCCTTGGTTCAAATTAGTTAGCATTTCAAGGCAAAGGCAGCAGAATATTAAAGCAAAGGCAGGGTTTTGTAAGCCCCGTGGGACTGTGACCCAAGAAACCAGCCCAAGGTACAGATGAAGATGCAGGCACTTTATTGAGTGTCTTCTGTTTGGAATTTTTGCTGGAAAGGGTTGAAAGATGGAGTTCTGCCCTTTGTTGAGGAGGGAGTCTGGCGCATTAGAAGCAGAATATTTGGGGCTGCTCATGAATGAGAATGAGATGACTTGGAGAATAAAATGTTTGGTGGGCACACTTTGCTTACCAATTCCAGAGAGTCAAACAAGTGGTGACTTAAGCATTGAAAAGAACTCTAAAGAACTATTAAAAGGCTACTAAAGGCAATTGAGGACCAGACCCAAAATGAAATGTGAAGTCATTGGGGTTAAGGTGACAGATGTGAGGTCATTAGAGCTATGAAGAACAGATGGAACCATGGGATCATGTTCCTTATCTGCTGACATGGTGCGTGTTCCACGGTCAGGAACAGAGATTCCTTTGAGGTAGGATCAGTTCTCTGTGTATCGTTGGTAAAGAGAAATTTAAATCAACCTTGAATAAGTATTTGGGATGTGACTGTGATGGACAATGGCTGAAGTGGACCTGAGCATCTGATAAGTGATTGGTAGCATTGACTTACCACTTCTAGAAAGGCCTTGGTATAATGCATTAATATGTAAGTCATAGTATGTGATTATGCTTAGAACAATAACACTAGAGTAAGAAAAATTGAATTAGTGTATTTTTAATAAATATAATATCACGAAAGTGTATCAGCGAGTTCCCTATTTACTGACAGGGTAAATTTTACTATAACAGATTTGAGAGAAGATATCTGAAACAGTCAAAAAATATTTTACTTTTCACGGAGTCAAGTAGCATAATATAAGGAATAATGAGGATCTGAAAGTTAGATAATTCCTAACAATTTTCTAAATATAATCCTAAATTGTGCTGCTTATGAGCAGCAGCTGAATTCTCTATTTCAGTTCTGCAGGATGTGTGTGCGTGTGTGTGCGTGTGTGCGTGTGTGCGTGTGTGTGTATGTGCATATATATGTATATCTGTCTTTTTCAGTTAGGGTTCAAGGAAATAATCTTATATAAAAGTGTTCATAATTTCTATAAAGTTGATATCCAATAATGTTTACCAATTCTCAATTAAATGCACTCTTCCCGATTAATGTTTTCTCTGGATTTGGTTCCCAAAATGTAGTCTTCATATTTTTACTTCTGTTCACAAATCAAACTTCTCCAACATAATTAAATATTGAAATTTTTAGTTGCATAGCTTTAATCATCTCAGAAATCTTAACAGGCTCTTATATTAGCAAAGAAAACCCAAGAGAACTTCTACTACACAAACTGTGGAACTATACAACATTAATATTTTTTATTTTATTTTAATTGTAAGAGATTTTAAAGTTAGATTAGTTAGGTTTTTACACACAGAGAGAAATAGAAAAGGCAGGCTCAAGGTAACGTATTTGGAAAAGGAAATGTTTTCTGGCTTACTTCCTGCCAATCTGTTTGTTAGTCTATAAAATGGTCCTGATACCCTGGGATGGGAGGCAATGCGCAAAAAAGGGCAGGGATAAGAAAGAAACTGTGTTCTCGCTGTGTCTCAGCTGCAAAGCATGGTGTGGGGCTGGATGAGAATGTGAGAGATATCAAAGTACTAAAAGTAAAATTCAATGAGTGTGCATTTATATATTTATATATTAACATGGTTAAAAATACAAACAAGATAAATTTATTTATCAACAGTCTAAGATTTTGGTCACTGATAAATATGGTGGGCACTTTGGTGAAGGAAAACTCTTCGGCATGCTTAACCTACTGCATTTTTTTCTTTAACAGAATCCTGGTGAGATATTCATCCTGTTGAAAGATGAGATAATTGGTGAAATTCTGGAAGTTGAATTTATATCGAACAACAAGCGTCTCAGAGCACGGCCAACACACTGGAGTAGGAGCATCTGGTGTATGCAAGCTGCTGGTGAGAAATTTTGGGTTTTAATAATAATAAACCTCTCCCCGAGTTCCTTTCCTGTGATTTATGATAAATGGTTTCACTTCCCTCAGAAACCTGAGTTTGCTCTGCAGGTGCTTCCTGTGTTAATTCTCACATGTTCAACATTGTTATTATTAATCTGATTTGCAAAAGTAAGTTTGTGTAAATCCTTAGAACTTGGTTTGTATACCATTTAGGGTAGGCTGCCAGTAACATCAAATATCATTAAATAAGTCAGTAGAATGTACTTGGATATATAGTAGCCACTAAATATGAAAATAAAATCTATTTCCTTTATGCAGCATGAGGATTCACAGATTTTTTTATTTTTATTAAAAAACTTTGTTTTCTTTTCATGTGTCTCCATTCCAAGCCTTGGGAAAGTTCTGGCTGTTTCATAAAGCATAATTCTTTTTCATTATTTTCTAGTACCTTTTCTCAGATCTTCTTCTCATCAGTTCCTTTTCTCATTTGTGAAGCTAACCATTTGAATATTCATATGTACTAGCTCAATTCTAAACTGTATTAGATTCCCAGCACCCAATTTGAGCAGCACATAACTGCTTATGCTTCCAGCTCCTGGGGATACGAGACCCTCTTCTGGCTTCCCCTTGCACATACCCACACGCAGATGTACAGGCACCTGCACTCACATGTACATACACACCCACGCACACAAAATTTAAAATAATTTTGTGAAATTATTTTGAGAAAATAATTATTTTTTTAAAATGTAAGCCTACTTCCTTTTGTTTTATGGCATTTTTTCTAAAATCAGAGGATAAAGTTATTGCGGAAAACTTTAAAAACTATGAACCTTGTAAATATTTTTATATGAAAAGATATTTTATCCTATAAATATGGAAATATGAAACATTTATATTTGCAAAGTATATTAGGTACTTTTTGAATCCATTATACAGTTCATTTATATTTACAAGTCAGCATTGTATGTTCACATGAGTGACTCCTCTGTGCCTCCTTACTCAGCTGGTGCTGGGGTTGGGTTCTCAGAAGTGAAACCTTTATTCCAATAACTTAACAAATATCCAGACGCTGCTTCTTATTGTGGAAAAACATGCAGAAGTGTGAAGGGAAGAACCCCCTCCATCCTCGTTTACCTTCTTGCTCCTGGCCCCTATTATCCTATGTAACATTTTTAAATGTTTTAATGAATAACACTTTCTAAGTAATTAGTTTCAGAGTTCAAACTAAATCTAATTAAAAATAAATCAATACAGAAACATCAATATTGCAAATTAAGAAGTACTTAAATAGTATTTCCCCAAGTAGCAGATCAAGATGCCAAATAAAAAGTATACATATTAAGAATTTTTTTTGCTTCATATACCTAATGTCAGGAGTAGTAGAAAGGATAAAAATAACAAAATTATCTGAAACAATTAGAAAAACATATTTTAAAAACATTTCAATACTTTGAGATGGGCTAAGGTTTTTTATTATAAGGTACTTCAAAGTGTATTCAAGAAATGCAAAAAATATGAAAATCTATTTTGAAAAATCTTCAACACAGCAAAGGAAATGATTAACAGACTTCAGAGCCAGCTATAGAATGGGAAAACAATTTACAAACTACTTGATAAGAGATTAATATACAGTATATATAAGAACCTTAATAATAATGGAGAAATCCTATTATTTCTTGTGTTTTTTGCTTTTTTTTTAAATTTTGGTATACTTGGTTCCCCCCTCATTTGTTTCCTAAAGAGAGAGAAAGGAGGCATAGAGTTGAATGAATGGGGCAGTAGAGAGGAAATGTAAGGAGATGGGAAAGAGAAAAGTGTGGTAAAATATATCGTATAAATTTTCAATTAAAAAGGAATGGGAAATCATATAAAAAACACTTAAAAGAAGAAATAATCAACAAATAAGTGCCAAAATGCTCACGATCCCTAATTATTGAGGAATGCAATCACACCATCACAGCTCACCGTCTCTCTACATCAGAATGGCTATTATCAACAAGACAAAGTGTAGCAAATCCTAAGCAGGAGTGGAGAAGAGAATTCCTACACTGTTTGTGAGAATGTAATAACATATGGACAGAATGCCTTCTTCGAAAACTGAAAATAGCATTGCCATCTGACTCCACAATTCTGACCAGGGCATACCCCACTGGGAAAAATAATTTATTAAAGGAGGAACCTGCACTCTCATATCTGTTGCAGAAGGGTTCATAATAGACAAAGAGTGAAATCAACCTCCATGCTCATTGATAGGGAAATGGGTAAAGAAAATGTGAAATTTATATGTATATTTGTATGAATATTATTTAACCATATAAAAGATGAAATCCCATGATCCTAACAACTTGAATGAAAAATGACAAGCATTAAGTGAAACAAGCCATTTAGAACAAGACTTATACCACAAAGTATCATTGATTTAGGGAATTTGAACTGAGCTAAATCTTAAATTGAATCAATTTAATTTATTTATTAATAAATTTTTAATTTAATTAATTTTTGACTTTATGAGAGATAATAGCACTACTGCATATTTTCAGCTGGTAACAAAGCAGAGAAAATCTAATTCCATATTCAGTGATCTTCGTGAGGAAGGAGTCTCATATTATTTTCCTAGGTAGCATATCTTTCCCTTTGACCCACCTCAACCTTGTAGTCTGAATTTTTTACCTGAGAGAATGCCATCTAGTTTGGAGACTCCCCCAAATTTCAGCTCAATAATTTATTGTTTCTATCTTTCTATAATCACTACATTTTCCCAGGAAACAAATTTTTCCTAATTACATCTATGGCTAAAACAATTTGAAATTACAATAGTTCCAGCTTATGGCTAAGCCATAAAAGCATCCTAAAACTTTCATATAGAAATAGTAACTAATTTCTATGCAGAAGAAACAGAGTATTCCTTTGGTACCAGCAATACCGCGAGGAGAAAAACCTAACAGCTTGGGGAAATCTAATTAAAAGTTGAAAGAAATATGTAATAGATGAACAATAATATTGTCTCACTTTATTAATGATGAAATTGTGCTCTAGATAATATAAATTATAACTTTATATCTCATGAAAGGAACATGAAAAGTCATTTAGGACACACAGTTTACTATGCTGAACTTGCATGGGAAAGAATCAACTGATCAGTAAATTTCTATTTAATTTATAATCTCTAGGTAAAATAATTCTGGAAAACAAAATGTTTTAAGCTGAGGATTATACAAAATCTACTGAAATCGATTTTGTTTATCTTTGTCAACACCAACTTACTGTTCACCATGTTAGCTCATGGGATGCATATTGCAGCCTTGGCACTCTGCTCTGATTTCTCTTACTCTATTGGATATCTATCTCTTTTGTAAGACACTGACACTTTTCAGCGCATATCATTTCACAAAATGTGTTACATATCTTGTCAAGAATGTGAAGAGAGAAATTTTAGCTCCATGATCTTGTTCAATTTAAAATCTCCCCCCCCCGCCTTATTTTTGGCTTTGAACTTACCTGAAAAAATAAGAGGTGTATTAACGTCAGGAGATGACTCAAATTAGTGTCTAACCTTTAAAATGAAACATTCACAGCTGTTCAAGGATGTTGGGCTTTTCATTAAACTTCTTCTGAACCCATATTTTAAACATTTTTAGAAGAATTTGAAAAATATCTCAATGGCAGAGTGAAAAGCTGTTAAAATTTGTTCTTCAAATAGATCCAATGACAAATTTTGCTTATATTTTTTACACTACAGCATTACATTTTAATTGAAATTATTGTTTGTGTTTTTTAAAATGGAAGTCCTCAGTTAAACAAACTTTAACTTTGTTGCTATATTACTGTATAGTTTGAGGTATGCTTTGTCGGTCACTTTGAACAACTTGTTTACAGAAAGGCTTTGGGTGGATGGGTGGGTGGGTGGATAGGTGGATAGGTGCATAGGTGGATGGATGGGTGGATGGATAGTTGGGTCATTTGGTAAGTGGATGAATAGATGAATAGAGTACACAGAGGTCATCATGAAGATTCTGGATTTACTTATTTTCCCCAGGTGTTGGAGAAGGGGGCTGCTTGTTGGTTCCTGGCTGCCCAGATAGCTTTAGACCTGAAATAATCACATAGAAACCACATTATTTAAATCACTGCTTGGCCCCTTAACACTTACTTATTAACTAAACCCATTTCTATTGATCTGTATAGCACCACATGGCAGTGGCTTACTGGGTAATGTTCCCAGCATCTGTCTCAGGTAGCAGCAGATCATGGCTTCTCCCTGATTCCACCCTTCTTTCTCCCAGCATACAGTCTAGCTTTCCCTGCCTAGTTCTGTTC
>LOEQ01002872.1:1478-12003 GCA_001685075.1 Bramus lutescens | reverse complement strand
GGGGAGAGGGGGAGGGAAATGGGAGGAGGGGAGGAGGTGGAAATTTTTAATAAAAAAGAAAGTAATAAAAATATAGAAACCCTTAAAAAAAAACAGGAGTGTCTCCATTGCAATGACGCCAGTGTTTTCTTACATTTACTGAAGTTCTGCTCAGCTTTCTGAGTGTGATTCTCAAGACTTGGTTGAATTTGGCTATTTTATGGCAGTGCAAATATAATAATATATTCGACCTTTTATTTCATGTGTCTCCAGATACTCATGCCAGAGAGCTCCCAACACTTCTCCACTGTGCAGCCAAGTTTGGCTTAAAGAATCTGGCTCTTCATCTGCTTCAGTGTTCAGGGGCAACTTGGGCAGCCAGGATGAAGAACATGGATGGTTCAGACATGCTGCATCTTGCTGAAAGGCATGGTCATGAAGAACTCAAGAAAATCTTGGAAGACGTTATGGTAAGTCTTTCCCTCTCCTTATATATCTTCAGCTTTTTCTCTATGTGTACACATAATATAAACATGAATATATTGCTGTTTTGAAAACTTTGCCTTCCCACAGCTAGTAACATGGTATCAGACAAAAGCATCTGTTGCTTCAAACTTGTCCACTATCTTCAGAACATTTCATAAGATCTTTGAACCTCTCCAATTATTTACAGAAGTCTAACCCCACCCATTTGTCCCTCTGGCGTCTAGGGAACCTATTCAATATTGGAGAAAAGACAGCCAAAAGGCAATGAAACTATTTACCTTCATTTCTTTGCTTAAGAATCTAGGTAAGATATTATTAGGTACAAGCAAACAGATCAGTAAGCGCTGGATTAGAGGAAAACATTTTGGCAGTCATTCAGAAAGTCTGCTCAATAACAAATTAATTTACATAGTTTGAACTTGTTTCTCTTGAGTGATTCATTTTTCTCTCACTGTTGAGACTCAGTCTCTTACTGTTCCTGTTGAAACCCCAAATTTCAGAACACTCTAGATAGATTATAGTTTAATGAGAAGGCAACAAAAGAAAGATTTTAGAAGGGAATGATATTATCACAGTAAACAGCGCATGCACACTGTGTTCTCAGAACCCAGTTTCAAAGAGCCACTGCTCTGCAACAAAAGAAGTGCATATTTTTCTTCAGAAAATGAATTATTCTTGAGAAAGCACTGGGTAAAGTTGAATGTAACAATGATATGGCAGAGAATATCTTAGATTTATCTTTGGGTTCTCACAACTAATATTATTGTATTGCCAATAAACAGCTAATGTAGAAAGATACAATACTATAAATGGATTCTGGTTATTTTATCCCTCAGCTGATTATCACAGAAATTAATCAAATCTTGCAGTTACAGAAATAGTGACCATTTGTAGTTCTCAGAGAATAAAATGACAATCAGTGAAGCACTTTTCTTCATTTACCAGGAGTGTCAAAATATTTATCAGGAACTTGTGAATGCCATCTCCTCTCTGAAGTTTCAATAGAGTGTATTTTCACATGTTTAAAATAAGCACAGAGTGTGTTAATAAAGCACAGCTTTTCAGTCTAAGGCCTTTAACAGAAGCATGCCTCACCTGTATCTGAGTGCACTGTAGGTAGTGATTGACACCCGTGCTGATGAGCGCGTTCATTTTACTGTGTCTTCTATATGAGGTCCTTGATCAGAGGATAGGATGTGCATCTCAGGTAAGTCCATCATATCAGCTTGACATTACTTGTAATGTGATCAACTGGTTCTTTCTGGTTCTCAAGGTTTCTAAATGCTATTTTTGAATTTTCAGTCTCTGGTGAACTTTGGTTTAACCGTCATCAGATGTAGTTACTTTCAAAGATAATCATCAGCTTTCAAGAGTGATATTTACCTGTGAGAACTGCATGTTCCTGCTCAATAGCACTGTAGAGCATCCTGATGACTGTCCTTATGAAAGACTCTAGGGCTACAACATAAAGACTGCCATATACAGGAAACTGTGTTCTTCTTACATGTTCTTAGTATCGATGCCTCTGCTTCTTAAGTGTATCGTTAGCTTGAAGAGTTTGCTTTCATGGTCTCTTAAGTGACTGTTTACTCTGGTATTAGCTTATTACTAACTTTGTAGGGTTCAGCTTGATCCCAATTGCATGAAATTTGTGAAGTGACTTTTATATGCTAATTGTAAGCTATCTCTTTGCCAGAGTGTTTCTAGAAAATTTTGTCATTCTACATTAGACTAATAGCAATCTGTGATCATCCTGCCATGACTGAGCATGCGGCTGTAACTGTACTAGGAGATGGCAGACTTGTAAATGCATTTTAATGACAGGCTGACTTAAGCTATAATTTTCAAGCAATCAATTTTCCACTTGCAAATGTGTGGTTAAGTAACTGGAAATATAAACAAGATGTGGTGACACTTGTGGAAAGTATTTCTTATGATTTACAGGTCACATATTTCTCTAGTTATCAATTTGGCATGAACAAATCTAAGAGCCACAGCTCCTTGGTGAATCTATGCAAGATAACCCCATATTAATACTATATTCCAAGTTATGTTAGCTGAATCATTAAATGTATGTTTAAATTAAGTGGCAAAAATTTTATATTATGTTACTGAAATATTTTGCATCTTAAATATTTATATAACTGTAGTGTAGAGTTAAATTCTAATCTACCACATATATTCGCACACATTCTTAAACTATTTATCCCAAAGATTTTGAAGTACACACTGTTCAAGCTTGAAGCTTACATTCCAACAATGGAGCATTTGCTTTGCAAAATAAAATTTAAAAAACTACTTTCACTACAAACATTCTGGCCTTTGCCAGTTTGCTGATTTATTCTATTCATAATATTTCAGTAGACATGATTGATTTTAGGAACTTAACATGGAATTATATCAAGTTTGTTAGGTCATAATCACTGAGGGGAAAAAGAAGCCAATTACTATTTTAGAATAATATAGCCAAAAGTTATTCGTAAATCAGACATGTCCTTATCTTGGTGTCAGCTATGTAGAGGCAGAGGAGGAGGAGCAAGAGACGTTCTTAAATCATAGTTTTACATTTCATGACTTTTTTCCTATGAGAATTCAGCATTTCTACTTTGTTTGCGGACAGAGATTTTCATTATAAGTAGAATTGGCGCTTTAATAAAGTTACTGGATTGTCACTGTAATGAAACCCCTAACAGGAAACATCTTAGGTGGAGGCATTGATTTTGTGTCACAGTTTAAGGACATCAGTCTGTCCTGAGGCAGTGGTCATGGCAGTGGGTGACCCTGTGGTGGCAGGAGTGTGCAGCAATTGCTCAGTCTCATCTCAATGCTCCAGGAAGGAGAGAAATGAGAATTCCTGTGCGCCACCCCATTTCTCTTTTTTTCTCATTCAGTCTGGAACCCCAGCTCACAAGATAGTGACTCCACACTCAGATATTTCCCCCTCAAATAATTCTTTCTAGAAATGCCCTTAAGCCACATCTAAAAGTATAGCTCCAAAGTGCTGTGAACATTTCATCACCCAGTCATGCTCACAAGCACAATGAACTTTCACAGCTGTCTAACACCTGTATTTCTTTCAGGTTAGTGCTACTTCTAGATGACTTTCTCAGTCCCCCGTGGACTCCCATGTCCGTTCCCATCTTGGCAGCACTAATTTTTATTAGCAGGCTATGCAAAAAAATTACAATATGGAGTTAGGAGTGGGAATTGCTAGGGAGATAAGGGTAGAGCTGGAGGAGGGAAGTGAGGAAGTGTGTGATCATGCTTCATTATAGACATGTATGAAAACTAAAAGAAATTAAAACCCATACATTTCTGTAAATTACAGATGATTTTAAATAGTAATCCATCTTTTAGTTTCTCACAATGGGAATTACTTTGGAAGGTGGACAAAGGTGAAAGACTTGATGATTAAACCCACAATAGGATTGCTTAGGAGTTCTCGAGAAAATCCTCTACAGTTGAAGTGGCAAATAGCAACACTGTACATGACTTAAAACAATGAAATTAAAGACCAAGAAATTGAAAGCAAAATTGAAAGCTGGCCTCAAATTGGAAAGAACTTTGAGATTTAAGATGAAGTATGCAGCAAACATTGCTGTGTTTAAACCAAAATAATAACAGTAGTACATCCTCGGAATAATTTGTCACCCCATTAATCCCCATCAGCCAAAAGCCTTTAGCAAAATGCTAGCATTAAAGTCTCAATAAACAAGGAAAATAGATGCTCTGTTACACAGCATTAATATAGGCCAGTTAATAACTGGGAAAGCAACAGACCCTTATTTTAGGAATAACTTTCAGAAAATATCTTTGACTACGATGATCGCTCATGTTGTTTGGTGTAAATATTGAAAAGCTCTACATCGTAAAGATCCTTTAAGGAATTTTACCAAATAGGAAAAGTGGATTTCCATGCATTGTCAACATGACTTCTGAACGTAAGCCCGTTGCTCACATCTGCCATGAGGTTACTGTGACTCCTTGCTGGCTAGCCGTCCTGGCCTGTGGTCTATGGGTTCACAGCGTGTAGGTGTACAAGTGAGATGTGTTTGGGGATGGCCTGAAAGGGAGAGAGAGGAAGATTCTGTTGTGTCTGATTCTGTTATAGACTCTGATCTTGTCTTCACATTAAATGCCTGGAATAGAAGTGTGGAGGTGCTTCGCCGATGCCTTTGGGAAAAGCAGTAGGTTGGCTGACAGAGGCAAAGAATTTCCTACTCAGTGGCCATGCCTTGTGCTTGGACTTGTGACGCCCTTCCTGACTCTTTTTTCGGTCATTCTAAGCACTGAAAACTGAGTACTTCATATGGAACATGTGGTTCTCACATAGTTGGCTCCATTTATTTTACTTTTTTTAACATGTGTGAGAGATGGTTGGACTCAAACCAGAGAAACTGTAATAGTGATTTCCCCAAATGTTTTAATAACTGCAGGACACTAATTAAGAAGTATGTCTGTGGGTTGAGCATCATCTGAAAAGCCATTACGAAAGACATTTCTTGTGCCTATTAACCCCAGTGTGTGAGACAGTTTACAATAATCTCTGAAATAGTATAGGTATTGTTTAACAAAGTCAAGCAAAAACCCATCTGTAATTGCCAGTAAGAACCACTCATAGATGCCATAATCATTGGTTTCTCCGTGTAGCTATTGACAAAAATTATTTACATCTCTCAGAGTTTCTAGAATAAGCTAGTGGTATCTATGTTTTCTTCCTTTCATACCTGTACAGAGGCTAGGACAGTTGGCTGCTGCTACCGTGCATCTCATTATCCTGAGCAAAAGGAAATCATAGCTTTAGGAAAGAAGTCCTGATGTCATTACCAAATGAGATTTAGCTTACAATGCTTATTTGAATATTTATTTTGCCTCACCTTTTGGAAACTATTTTTCCCCCTAGGAAGAGCCCCTCAGTGTATAGTTTAAGCCACTTCCCACTTTTCCTCCTGCCAGAGGAGGTAAAGAGCAGCTGAATGACACAGGCAGCCCCTGCCAAATGTGAAATCAAAAGATATAATAGCTCAGCTCTTACGCTCATCGTGTCAAATGCCATTGCTGCCGGGAATGCAGCCATGGGATCAGAGGACAAGCAACAATATGATTTTGATTGCCTATTGGCTCGGGGGTAATGATTTCAATGCTGGCTATATTAAAATTAATTGAATAGCACAGGAAACAGGACCAGTCACGGAAGTAACAATGAGAGATGAAATCCGTGTTCTTCCGGTTCTTATCCAGTACATATCATTAACACATTGTTAAATAATTTGTCAAGGTTGAAACAGTATCTAATTCTACATAGGGACTTCCTTATCTCTGACATAGTTGCTTCAGCTGCCAGCATCATCCCAAGAGTTCCATTCCTGCCCATGGTGGCTAAATGGCCACTAAAACCCCATATAGCTCTTCCCTTTAGTAAGTCTCAGATTTCTAATTTCTAATGAACTTCCTAATCTGAAGTTCTCCCTTTTTTTCTGGCTTCTTTGTATCAATTAGCTCATGTGGAACTGACAGGATCTGGGGGTGCTATTTAAAGGAGATGTAATTTAAGAAGGTAAAAGAAATCACTAGGAGTAATTAAAGCAGTATTGATAAGAGAGGGTTAGAAAATTGACATGAAACATAGTGCTTTTAGCCTTTCAGAGAGAGGCAGTCAATGACCGTTTATTGGGAAAGTTTGAGTATTGGAAGTTTTCTATTAATTGGGTTTATTTTGGTTATATTTGATGGGAGAAGGCAAAAATATATATTTACTATAGTCTAACGTAAACTGAATATGTACTTTTCTATCAATACTGTAGTAGGGTTCCTACTCTAAATTTATATAAAGATTTCTCCAAGGTCTGACTTCATATTAGAAACATAGACTTTTACATTAAAATGAAAAGAATACTATCAAAATGGCATAGTCCAGAGCTGATATAATGTGATTCTCATCTTTTTATGCAGCAATGCCTTCTTTGTGGTACATTTGGATGTGAGATAGTAAATATTATGATTGACTTACTGTGCCCACAAAAGTATTATATAAATTATTATATAAATGGAAAACCGATGAAGGTTAAAACTTAGGATTCTTTTACATAAATTAGGTCTTACTTTAGCCCCCAAACCAAGAGCCTCTATAATTTACATTAAAAGCTCAATTTAGTGACTTATTCAAGTAATATTGTTGAGTAATTATTAGGTCCCAAGCACACTTGAAATTCAAAACAGACCAAAACATCAGCCTAATGGAAGGATAGCTTAGGGTTTCCATTTCTGTGCTGAAACATCATGACCAAAAAGCAAGTTGGGAGGAAAGGGTTTATTTCACTTCATACATTAGTTCCATATAGCAGTTTATCATCAAAGGCAATTAGAGCAGGACCTCATTCAAGGAAGGAACCTGGAGACATGGGGGTTAATACAGAGGCCATGGAGAGAAGTGCTTGTTAGTTTGTTCTCCATGGCTTGCCCAGCCTGCTTTCTTACAGAATCCAGGACCACATGCCAGGGGTGGCACCACTCACAATAGGCTGGGCCCTCCTCCATCAATAACTCACTAAGAAAATGCCTTACAGATCTGCCTACAGTTTGATTTTAAGGAGACATTTTCTTAACTGAGGTTCCCTCCTCTCAGATGACCTTAGCTTGTGTTAAGCTGACATAAAACTATTCAGCACAGAGCTTGAAAAAACAAAAACAGGGAAATAATATTTCATGGATAGTTCTGATGAAAACTAGCATTTAAGGCCTGGATGAAAAAAGATCTCCACCATGTACGGAATAGCATGTAAAAAAAATGGCATGGGTATTATTTTGAAATAGTGAGGGACATAATCCTTGAGAAACAGTTTTTTAAACAGCCCAAAGCTTTGAAGGAGAAAGCCATGCATGTACATATGTGGGAAAAAGATTTCCAGATAGGAAATTATGTAGCAAATACCAAGATCTTAAAATGGGATGCATGTGACAAAAATCAACAAGTAAACCAATGCTATTAATATCGGGGAAATGGGAGAAGAAAGAAAATACTAATTGAGTTTTCCCCAGATTTGAATTATTAATTTTATGTGGAAACAATAGTACAGTATGGTTCTATTCAGACACAAAATTCTTAAAAATGGGGTTTAAGACTCCACATGAAAATTTAGAAGAAATGATAGCGTCCAGTGGGTGTCTGTCTGCTGTCAGTCTGCCTACCTCTATCTATCTATCATCTATCTATCTATTTATCTATGTATCTGCCTCCCTGAGTGTGTATATAAGAGAGAGAGAGAGATTAAAGAGAGATTGATTTATCTATTAGACCTAAATGTTTATTTCCACTTACAAACAGCAAACTGAGATTCTTGACTTGAGCCTGTAGCTGAGATTTCAGCCTAAACAAGCAAATTTCTCTCTTTATTATTGCTTAATTTTCTTTTCTCAGTTCTGCCGAGTCCACTTATTCAAATCTGGCTCTCAGTAAAACATCAGTAAGCCAATTAATCCATTTCCTTAATGAGAACTCTCTATTACAAGAATGGGTGGCTGCATAGACTTATATTGAACCCATCAATCTTGCAATTGGAGGCAAGAATGCCAATTATCTAAGCAATCTGGTTCATTACTACCATATTGGCCACATTGCTAATAAACAAGCCTGCAGCACAATTCAGTCACTCTGGGAGAGTGAAGCACTTGGAGGGTGACAATTCTTGAAAGCCTATTCTGTGCATTCTGTGCGAGGCTAGGTCAGAAGTTTATGCGTTACCCCCTCATTCCATGTTGTCACTGGCATTTAAGGAATGTGTACTTAGTTTACACTGGAACAAAGAAAATGTTGGCTCTTCTCAAGTGAGTGAACAATGGAGCCATCAAATACCCCTGAAGATAGATAACTGCCCCCAAATAGTAAGAACCTACTTATTTATCATGAACACATCAAGGATAAAGGGAATGGGTTTCAACCTGGCATGAAGGGAGCCAGCATGATTCAAATATCGTAATGAGACCCCCTTGGACATGCCCATTCTAAACCTCTAATCTTCTTGTGTGTTCTTTCCTTCATATTCCAAACTTATGTTGACTGAATGCCACTAAAGAGGATGCCGGAATCATCAATATTTCCCACAAACATTTTGAAATGTATTTTTAGTAGTTCTGCTAAATTCCATATGATAGGAATTAAGTAGAGAGAGGAATTAAAGACACACATGCACGTGCACACACACACGTATACACACACAACCCAGTGTTTTTATTTCCATATGAAATCTGCTTGAACTAGTATCAGATCACTTTAAGAGTCAAATCATACACAAAGAGAGTCTTTGGATTATATCAAGCCTTAGCATCTTCAAATTTCTTACAAAAACTTTCAATATTTTATTTGCTTTCTGAGTGAATTATACTCAGTTAGATTTTTTTCTAGTTAAAAGGTCACCTATTTGACTTGTAAATATGTTTTTCTTTTCCTATTTAGTTTACCTCCTCAAATGAAGATATAAAATAATTTACCACCATCTTTATTCTTAAATAGATTAAGCTAGAACAGTCCTTCAGACAGGGATAAATATTTTATTTTTATGTCTATCTTTAAGTTGTTAAATGAAGTCTTTAATTTAAAAAAAAAGTCTTAAGGTCCCACAATCAAGGTAGCCTGAGATTCCATTTAACATTTTGCTGGTGTTGGTAGCCTTTCCTGGTGCGTACATGCTACTTGGGGATAGGGAAATAACCAAAAAATAAACAAGGGCATTTCAGAAAGTGCCAAATGCTGTGCCTGCTCCAGTGCTGTTATGGAAGGCATATAACACTATTGTCTATCCCACTAATTATCTGATAAAGGACATTTCCATGTGAAATTATTGCCAAATATATTGAAGAATTCAACTCAGATGAAAGTCTGAATCTAAGTTCAGGTTTTCCTATAATTCTATGTAGTGTCTCTAAAACTATAGAAAAAGAAGCTTTAACTGTGTGCACACCAATTATTCTAGTATTCATGATGCTGATACATGAGGAAAAGAGCGCAAAGCCAGCCTGAACTACTTATTGAGACCCTGTCTCTATAAACAGAAACACAGAAAACTAAATGCAAATTTAACTCATTAAAAGAACATTTGCCTAGATTATGGAAAGAAAAATACCCACCATTTTAGATTTTGTAGGTTAAATTAAATTAGGTAATGATTCTTGTATGCTTAGTTTTCTACACACATCCTTAACACTATTCATGGCCTGGTGCATTACTACAGTTTCACTGAGTGTTAAAAGTATATTGGCAAGGCTTCTAGCAGTGGGAGTGGGACATCAACCTAGCCACAAAATCATCAACCTATGTACGCTCTGTCCTGCCTGCAGCAATACGTGCTGAAGCAATGGTGGTATAGAACTTGTGGAAGTGAACAACTCATGACTGATCCACATTATGGGTCATATGTAAGAGTTAACCAATAAGAAGCTAGAGCTAATGGGCCAAGCAGTGATTTAATTACAAGAGGGAGCCCACATCTGACACTGCCTAGATAGCCAGGAACCGGAGGCAGGATGCTCAGAGACCTGGGGATAGAACCAACACAACTGGAAAAAAAATTAATGAAATGATCCTTAATGATATTCTGCTATACTCATAGACTGGAGCCTAGCCTAATCATCAGAGGGGCATCATCTAGCAATTGATGGGAGTAGATGCAGAGACCCACAGTCAAACACCACCCAGAGTCAGGAGAACCCCACGAAAGAAAAGGACTGAAGGAGCCAAGAGGGGTCAAGGACACCATGAGAGCACAGGCCAAAGAATCAACTAAGCAGGACTCAAAGGGACTTACAGAAAATGAAAGGACAAACACGAATCCTGTATGGGTCTGAACTAGGTCCTCTGCATATACCTCCTGGTTGTATAGTCTGGTATTCTTGTGGGACTCCCAAATATTGGAGAAAGGGGGTTGTCTCTCTTTTGCCTGTGCTTGGGACTCATTTCTTCCTACATCCACATCCAGCTGTGAGATGAGGGTTTGTGCCCAGTCTTAATTGTATCTTTTTAGGCCATGTTCAGTGGACATCCCTGGGAGGCCTGCTCTTTTTTTTT
>LOEQ01002871.1:138950-152960 GCA_001685075.1 Bramus lutescens | reverse complement strand
CACTAAACGCTGGTTCTCTCCGCAGGAGACCAAGAGAAGGGGGAGATGGGGCTGGGGGCCGTCCCCGGGAGACAGGCGGCCTTCCGAGAGGGGCTGGAGCAGGCTGTGCTGTACGCCAAGGCTCTGGGCTGCCCCAGGTACCCTGCCCTGCCCTGCCCTGCCCTCCCTTGACCTCGGGGCTGTGGGCTAGGGCCTTTGCAGACTGCTTTTTGTATTTCATTTGTGTCATTCTGTATACCACGCTTTCAGGCTCACCTCACACCAGGACACCATGCTGGGTGCTGGGGTCTGATGAGGGAGCTTAACAAGGATGAGAAAGCTGGGGTCTGGGGGGTGAGGATAGGGGCAGCGCGGTTTGCAGATAGCGATGCAGGAAATGAAACTAGCAGGCCCACACATCCGCTCTATAAGGAGAGGCCCACTCTTCAGGCAAGGAGGCTGTCCCTGCCGGAGAACGGTTGTTGTGCCCAGATGAGGCTGGAGGTGGTGAACACTAAGTTCCAAGGGCCTGAACGCCTGCAGGGCCTGTGGGAATTTGGATGTTGTTGGGATGAGGAGCCTCAAAAATGGGACTAATGTCAAACCCCAGAGGACAAGAGGTGCTGGGAAGCAAATGGCGGCAAGAGGCTCATTATCAGCCAACAGTAGGGACAAAAAGCATTTGGGAGGAGGCTACAATGAAGCAGGGTTAAGCAACAAGGACTGTCTAAAAGGGGCAAGGGTTAAAATCCTCTTTAAAAGGTAAGCCTCCGGGCCGAAGAGATGGCTCAGCAGTTAAGAGCACTTGTTCTCTTGCAGAGGACCTGGGCTGGGTTGTCAGTACCCACATGGCAGCTCACAATCAAGTGATAGGGCAGCCAACACCTTCTGACTCCCAAGAGCACCAGGCACACACATGGTACACACAGATACATGCAAGCAAGACGCTCATACACAGATACATTTTAAAAATGTGGAAAAAAAGAAAGTGAGCCTTAGGCATGTTATGAGCTGCGTGGAACAAGGGAAAGGCGAGGTTAGGAGTCCAGGAGGGAATCAGATAGGCAAGGCCCCGATGGGCTGACTGGAAGAGGACATGGGCGACTTGCCTTGGGCTGACACGCAGCTATTGAGGCTGCTGGGATGTCTGGACATATGCTTTAAATGGTCTGAAGACCTGGGTGATGGGGGAGGCTGGTACAGTCAGAGAGCACCCAGAGGACACACAGGGACTTGAGGGCATGAGCCCTCCCCACAACCTTCTCTACAGGATCCATCTGATGGCTGGCCGAGTACCTCCCGGGGCTGACCGAGCAGCAGTCAAGGCAGAGATGGAGACAGTGTTTCTGGAGAACCTGAGGCATGCGGCTGGGGTTTTGGCTCAGGTAAGAGGCAAAACACAGCTAATGTGTGAGAGAGTAAGGGGGTACACGGTGGGGACTGGGCACAGTGGGTGAGGTACAAAGCTGAGCAAGAGCACAGGTTCAGAGGAACAGATGAGGTTGTTTACCAGTGATCCTTGACAGCCTCCAACATGGTTCTAGGAGAACCTCGTGGGACTGCTGGAGCCCATTAACACCCGAATCACGGACCCCCAGTACTTCCTGGATACGCCCCAGCAGGGTAGGACTCTAGTCCTGTGCCACCCCCTATTCTTTAATTCACACGTTCCAAAGCCTCATGGCTTTCTTCCTGGCATTCCCCCACAGCGGCAGCCATCTTGCAGAAGGTTGGGAGACCCAATCTTCAGTTGCAAATGGTGAGTGGAAGACGTGTGCGTCTCCAGGTCCCGTCTTCCAGTCTGGGGAGAGATGTGGCAGACGCCTGAGGGCTTGGCGTTCTTTTTCCCAGGATGTATTCCACTGGCAGATCATGGATGGGAATCTGACTGGAAATATCAGGAAGTTCCTGCCCATTGTTGGTGAGGGCTCCCCTACCAAGCTCCCTCCTGGCCTGATGCTGTTTCTTATGATTGCTTCCTTTCTCATCCCTTGTCCCTCGTCATCTGTTCCCAGGGCATGTGCAGGTGGCACAGGTCCCAGACCGAGGGGAGCCAGGCAGCTCAGGAGAGCTGGACTTTTCTTACCTGTTCCAGCTGCTAGAAGATGAAGGTTACCAAGGATTTGTGGGCTGCGAGTATCGGCCTCAAGGTGAGGCTCCTGGTAGCTTGGGGAAGGGGTCATTGGAGGGATGGATGTTGGACGGGGGCTGTCCTTTCCTTATGGGTTGAGATGGCATTACCTCTCTTTCATTGCAGGTGACACGGTGGAGGGTCTGAGCTGGCTACGCTCATACTGGGACAGACGGGGCCACCCACGGAACGGCCAGTAGGATTTGACAGACACCTGCATGCTGCCCTGGGGCAGCAGGTGAGGGTCCTGAGGCTTCTCTGAATTAAAGACGCACTGGGCATTTTCATGTGTATATTACAGGGGCGGGGGACACATAGTGTCGAATGCTTCAATGTCTCTGGGTTAATTCCCTCCTACTAAGAAGGGACACACAGCTCAAGCTCAAATACTCCAGTCGGTGCCAGGGTTGCTGTGTATACACAGAGCTTCTCGGCCCTCCTTATCTACAGACAAGGAACCAAAGGTCCAGTGGGGGTGGGAGGTAAACTCTGGTCACAGGTGCCTGAGAGGCAGGGCCAAGATTAGAGCCAGTGTCTTATCGCAAGAGTAATGTTCAACAGTGATGGCCAAGTGAGAGCAAAGACCAGAGGGCCAAGGATGCAGGCCACACACAGTGACAAACTCCGAGTCAGGTGCTCTAAGGGGTGAGTGCTTGCCAGTTCACGTGAAGCTCCCTGGGGCCCCATCAGCTTGGCAGGAAGGAGGGTGGTCCCTGTTGCCAGACCGTAGCAGCAGTTCCCCAGACACAGTCACAATCCCTGCTGTCACTGTGTCTGAGGACTTGGGGTCCATAAATGCCCGTCTGTCATGCCTCAAATGGCATGCTTATAGATCCACAGTTCAACCAATGAAGTCAGTAGTTCACTTTCTCAGAGGAGGCGGGTCCAGAGGGTGAAACAGGCTGTATTGATGACAGATTCCAAGTGGTGATACGTAGAGACCAGCTGGGCTGGGGGGCTCTCACTGTCCTGGGGCTGCACGGGGAAGGGTTCTCGGAAAACCACTGTCAGAGACTGCGGGGAACAAGACAGAGGCGCAGTGGTTAGAGGCGCGTGGGGAGGACAGAGAGCTAGCTGCAGAAGCAGGGAGACTACTCTTAGAGGGCTGACTCGTGTACTTGGGGTACAGCTTCTGTGAAGTCCCTTGCCCCCTTTGTTCTCACCGTCTTTCCCAAGTGTGAGTCCAGAAACACTAACACAAAACAGTCGGTGAACTTCTGATTCAGCACAACCTGAAGCAACAGATACAAAAGAAGAGGGGGTGAGGCTTGTCTCACCAGTGGGTGTGAACCCTCTGCAGGGCTTCTTGTAGAGGCAGGAGGGTGAGGCTCCTTTTGTCACACGTCTGAGCCTATCTGTGAGCCTGGGTCACTCAGGATGGTATTGCCACACTGAGCCTCAACCCTGCCTGTCAGAGCCCTGTCAGGATCTTCTAGAGGACATGGCAGGGAAGCCAATCAGGAAGGGCAGTTCTAGACACCTGGCACAACCCTCTGGCAGTTCCAGGTCTCCTACTGCCTCTTGACGTTGGCTGCTCCTAGCGCTCAGCTCTGGGTGATTTCTCCTTAGGGCTTCTGTACCACCTACTAATGTGGCTGTGGCCTCTCTCTCTCTCTTGATCCCACATGTCCACACACCTCCTGTATGACAGACTCAACTTGCCCCAAGAACTCATCACCCTTCTGTCCCACTCCAGCTTCAGTGCTCCCGTCACTGGTACCCCAAACGCCCCTCTGCCTGCCCCACTGTAGCCTTGGCTTCTCTGGATGACCTGTGGTATACCAGAGACAAATCTTTACCATGCACACACTCATCATTGTCACTTTCTTGTTTCCTGTCCTTCACAGGCGTGCCTTCACGCCACCGTGCACAGGCCTTCTGGGATATCGCTGAGACGCAGATCCCCAGACAGTGGTGAAGGGTGAGCACCTGTGTTTCAGTGGGCCAAGTGCCACACTTGGTGTAGGCATCAACCCCACGCCTTGTCTGGGACCTCAAGCCAAGGCATGTCACTTCCCAGCAATTATGCACTCAGGCTCTACCCACTGCTCAGAAGTTTTAAAGGCTATCAGTATGGTCCAACTCTAGCAAGACAACAACACAAGGCAGAGCTTGTTTGCTAAGCCTGGGCTCCCTGAATGGTTCTGTAATGTCAGATGAGGATTTCTGCAGCTTTTCTCTATAGAGTGAGGACAATAGGACTCACCAGGTACTGGGTTCCCATGTCCGGGCTCTGAAAATGGCGGCAGCTTTGGGGGAATCGACTCAGGAGAACTTTGATGAGGCTCTGGTACCAGGAGACCGTCATGGACAGGAAGCAGTCCTGGGGAGGGGTCACAGCCCTGAGCCCACCACTCCCAGAGCCACCCAAGATTCCTTCCCTCCTACCGAGTCACCTATGGAATGCTGAAAGCGATGCTGGCCCTTGTGGAGTCAGGTCTCTTACCAGCTGGGGGTCAATGTCTGCAATGGACTTGGCGTGGACTGCCTCCAGGAGCTCCTCCAGCTCTGCCAGGGCCAGGCGCCCCCCTAGTCTTAGCCGGTCAGGCCCTGCTGGCTCCAGCAAGAATAGGCGCTTCCAGAGGGTATCCCGCCGGCAATGCCCACCAGCCAACCTAACCAGCTGAGCCAGACGTGCCTGGGCCATACCCACTTCTGTGGCCAGTGGTGGGAACAGAGGAGCTGGCCCTGGGGTCAGCATAATCCCTGATGCCTCCCCAGGGCTACCAATCAAGCTCCCAGGAGCCTCTGGCTCAGGAGGAAGCCTGGATGGTTTCCGGAATCTGCGCATGTCAGCAGTGAGTCTTGGGAAGAGTTCTCGTTGGCTGGTGAGCACCACGAAGAACTGAAGCCTAGGGAAGGGAAGGGGCAGGAGAGTGGGAGAGCGTCACAGCCACAGACTTCTGGATAGGAGCAGACGGCAATCTGAGAAATGGGTACATTTGAGATAAGAGATCTGACCTCAGAACATGTCGCTCAGCTTCTCCTTGCTCCTCAAAGGGTGCAGCAGAGTGACAGACAAGCAGAGACACATCAAAGTCATCCTGATGGCGAAGTCCCTCAGAGTCCAGATAGGAGCCAGAGCTGCGGAGTTGGGGTGGGGAGATGTCAATTCCGAGGCTCTAATGAAACCAGTCCCAACCCTTGTACCCAAGAAAACATATCTTCCTACTCCAACTGTGGCCCCAACCTCAGCCCTACCAGGTGTGTGCTGGAAGCTGCCTCCTAGCTTTACCTGTGCCATGCTGACACCAGAGCGTATTCGTTATGTTCTGGGCCACCGGGCCGGGCCATTCGCAGTGGCTTCATGTGGTAAGAGCTGGCATGGTCGGCCACATAGTTGTACAGCTGGTGGGCAGCAATGAGTGGGGTGGGGAGCTCCAATGTCCCTATGAGGCAAGTTACAGGAAAAACAGACACTAAGTCTGGGGTAAGCAAGCTGGGCTAGTGGGGGAGGAGGCCAGAGGATGGGAATACTAAGGTTTTGCTTCCTTGGGGAGTTCCCAAGGTCCTGTGGAATGTTGTTGAGATGGGATAAAATACCCAGCAGGGTAACTCCGGACACAGGACCCTCATTCTGGTGTGAAACCAGCTGTGAAAAACTTAAAAGACAAAGGCCGAAAGAATGGACATGGTACAAGGGAAATGAGCAATTCATGGTCTTACCAGGCTAGGCCTGGCCATGTGGTTGCCCAATTTTAGCCTCATTGGCTTGCCCTTGGGCACTGACCTTGGTAAATGTGGTTGCGGCCAAAGTGGGGTCCATCAGGGTGGTGGGCCAGGAAATGCTGCAGGAAGGTGGTAAGGTGGTAGCCATGGCGCAGCACTAGGTGGGCACCGAGCACATGCTGGTGCACGAGGCGCAGGTGGAAGTCATAGCTGAAGGAGTGCACGTGCATCAGATCACGGACCTTGTCACACTCCTCTGTGAAGAGCATGGACAACTGGGGAGCGACAGAGGAGGAGGAGCTGGGGTTAGGGTGTGGGAGCACACACTGTCCAATCCATTCTTCCCTCCTGGGCAGAGAGGAAGTTTGGCAGCGCTTCCTGTTGCTGTGGACCCAGAACTCCCTCCGCCAGAACAGCTTCTATGGGGAACCTTCCCCTTAACACTGTGTTGTTCCTCCCTGGTTATATGGATCCAGGCCACTCGGGTAGCTAATTCAAGTCTGACACAGATTCAGCAATGCAGCAGAGGCTGACTGATGGTCTCCCATGTATTTGCCAGTGACCATTCTAAATGTAGGGAAACAGACACAGACCCTCGCCTTCAAGAAGCTTATAAAAGTTAGCTGGATGGGGACAATAGACAATACGTGGAATAAATAATTACAAAGCACTAGAAGATACACAGGTGGAGGTCAGGGAAAGCCAGATGTTCATCTATCAGAAAGTCTCCACCTGCCTTTCCCAAAGTCAGTACTCTCTCCTCTGCACTCCATTCGAACCCTCAGCCTGGAACGCTCATCTGCCTGACACCCAACACTACTGTTCACTAAAAAGCTTCCCCTGGGATACGCAGGGCCAGGCCAGGGTAGGCCTCCTCTGCCTCTGAGACTACCTGGCTGAATGAACTTGTAGTATACGGAAGAGAGAGAGGGAACGAGGCAGAGATAAGGCAAAGCCCTTTCTTCATGGACTGCTCCACCAGCGGTATTAACAACAGGATGTGTGCTGCTGGATTGGCAGACTTCATCTGGACACCCTTGGGAGCATTGGTTGATAGAAAAGCAAACAAACACTAGAAGGGGGCAGACTGTGTGGCCCTGGTAAACCAGTCTTTCTAGGTGCCAGCTTCCTGACCTACCTTGGAGATAATGCACAGATCTCAGTCAGGGGCAGTGTGATGAGCCGAAATAGGTAAGGCTGAGATCAGTGTACAGAAACCTAGATTTCAACCAAGTCTGCCATTGATGAGTTGTGTATCCCAGAACAAAAGTACTTACTTTCTGTGACCTTCAGGCTTAGCACCTGCCTAGGATAAACTATTTCTTTTTTCTCATACATGGAGAGGGTATTTAACAAACAATGGCATCCTAAAGCAATTTAGACACTTGCACAAGATCAGCTCTTCCCTCCTCATGGCCTGTGAATCCTAGCAGTTGGGAGGTGGAGAGAGGAGGGTAAGGACTACAGAGTCATCTTTGGCTACAGTGAGCCCAGGACAGCTTGGGCTATAAAAGACCTTTCTCAAAAAACCCAAACTCAGAAGCCTGAGCAAGGTTAGAGATTAGAGAGGGCCTAGGCATCTCTGGAAATCAGGTAACAGGCAGCCAGAGGCAGTTAGAAGGAAGACCTCCAACCCCTCAGAAAAGCGTGAGGGCCCGTTAACCAAAGCTTCCATTTGAGCACTCTGGTCCACGAAGGTTCCTGCACTATGCTTTTCTAGGTTGTATTACCCTGTGGCCTACCGTGACCACGTATCTATGCTCAATGTTCAAAGCAAAGGCAACCATCTGGGGTTTGGTTTGAATCATCCAGGCATGGGGGTTCCCACAATAGAGAGGAGGCAGTCTTGACTGCACTGGGTCCCACTAGATCCTACTCTTAGAGGTACATGTGAACTTATGACAAGGTATGGGCCCTGTCGTGACATTTCTGGCAACCCGAAGAGTCAAACCAAGCAAGCCAGGGTTTCAGGTTGCTGACCTTGCTTGCTGCTAGACTAACTGCACACCCCTGACTGCTTCCCTCCAGGGTATTAAGGGCCTGCCTTGAGGCAGACTGACAGGACATAACAATGATCAAGTGCCAGTGTTGGTGACTACACTGGCAATGTCAACTGTCCCCAGTTTGCAGCAGACCAGGTCTTGCATGGCACTGACCTGATGTGTCACATTACATACATGTGCTGGCACAGGGCAGGACTATCTCTGTAGCCTTTGTGCTACAGTTGAATGTAGCTTTGGATTTCCCAGGGTCAGACAGGAGAATGGTGCGGTCAGCACTATGTCCACTACAAGGGTCATGAAACCATAGGGCTCACCATCCAATGGTGTGGCAATGAGTGTACTTGAGTTCTCTGTCCACTCCATATTACCCTGTCCCTATCACATACCTGAGAGTTGACAGCCTGTCCCATTGGAATTCGGGAACATTCCAGAGCAAACTGTTTGACACAGAAGTAACAGCCCTGAAGAGAGGGTGAGATGAGATGAGGGGGGTATGAGAGGAAGGGGGAGCTGTCCCACTCAGTGCTCCCCATTCTCACCTGGAATGTCAGCTCCATGAGGATGATGCCCCCAGGCAGTGCCCGCTGCAGGTGGTAGGTAGTGGCTGGGGTGCCAGTGCTCTGAAGACAGAAAAAGGGGACATGTGCTGAGAACTTACCAGCCTCGAGACAACACAGTGGAGTCCTAGTCTAGGATCAGCCAATCAGTACAGGGTTTAGTACTGGTAGTCTAGGATCAGGCAGTCAGTACAGGCAGTCTAGGAATCAGCCAATCAGTATAGGTTTTAGTACTGGTAGTCTAGGAATCAGCCAATCAGCACAGGCTTTAGTACTGATAGTCTAGGAATCAGCCAATCAGTACAGGTTTTAGTACTGGTAGTCTAGGATCAGACAGTCAGTAAGTTAATCAGTCATTGACTTTGGGTACAGATGGGAACACAACTCAGGCCATTGCCGACTTTACCATCATGTGACAATGAGTTACCTTAGGGCTCCCCTCAGACTTGGCTTTAGAGAAGGAGAAGGAGCTGCGACCCTCTGTTCCAAGAACAGCCATAGCCCGTAGCCGGCTGGTGCTGCAGAGAAGGAAGAGAGACAGAGGCTGAGTGAGGCAGGCCAGGGACTGAAAGTTCTGGCGCCCAGGCCATCTCACATGGACTTGTTTTACAGGCAAGAGTCAGGCCTGAGGAAGGATGACTTGCTCTGAGTGCTTCAGTAAGCATTGCTGGGGCTAGAGTCCACGTCCAGACTGTAGGGCAGCTGCTGCTGTCTGGCAAGTAAGCTATGTTCAGGGTGAGTGCAGGGCTGGGAGGAGACCAGGCATCTTTCTTCATTACCTGGGAGAGAGATCTGCAGAGGGGAGGGAGAAGATGAGGCATGTCTGAAACCTTACTAGGAGATGCTGGATGGATCCTCTAAGAGGGAAAGGCAGTTTTCTTTTAATTGGGGAATGGCAGCCCCATTGTTCTTGATCTTTAATTTTTTTTTAAATTCATATGTTTTGTGTATGTGTGTGAGTATATGCATGTGATAAGTCTGCACTTGCTTGTGAAGACCAGAAGAGGGCAACAGATTCCCTAGAACTGGAGTTGTTTTAAGTTGTCTAATGTGGTACCAGGAACTGAACCTGGGCCTTGTGGAAGGCAGCAAAAACTCCTAACTACTGAGCCATCTCTCCAGTTCCTTCTCGTTCTTAACTCAGAGTAAAGGAAAATGAGAAGCAGGGAAGGACTTTGAAAAGTCTGAAGGAGATGGTGGGTCCCATCTGTGGCTTCAAGGAGCAGAAATGCCAGGCCCGTGTTGGTAGGTGGTAATGGAGTGCCAATGCTTGAAGAAAGGGAAGTGGGGGACAAGTTAGGAGCTTACCAGCCTTGAACCAGTGTGTGGAGGATTCCCTTAGGGTCAGTAAACTCAGCATCTCATTCAGAACACTTGGCAGTTCAGCCACTATCTACCATCTGCAGTGGGTGCTGCTCGGGGCATCTTCGCCATGAAAGTGGCTTTCTAGTAGAAATGTTCTGCTTAATCCTCAAGGAAGTACTATTAGGCTGAGCCATCACTAAAACTGCTGAGAAAGGAATGCTTGACTTTAAACTATGTTCTAGAAACATTTTTTGAAAAATTCGAGTCAAAGCCAGGCGTTGGTGGTGGTGCACGCCTTTAATCCCAGCACTCGGGAGCCAGAGACTGGTGGATCTCTGTGAGTTTGAGGTCAGACAGGACAGGCTCAAAAGCTACAGAGAAACTCTGTCTATTAAAAAAAGCATGATTTTTTCCTCATTGGCCACCTGAGAACAAGACAGGTCACCTGCAGATGTACTGAAGTCACTCATGTAAGTTCTATCAGGATCCTCACTCTTGCTGTGTCTGCTCAAATTGCATGGTCTGATCTGAAAACACCAGCTAAATTTGTGCAGTCAGTGTTTCTCTGTCAGCACTCAAGGACACCGGGGTTCATTAAGTTGGATTAAGCACCCTTGAATAGATTATCAAGGTCTATACCATGAAAAGAGGTCATGCTAGTCTTTGTGTACACACACACACACAATTAAAACCAAGAATACAGGCTCTGAATCTGGCCCAAGACAAGAAAGGTTGTTACAGAATTGTCAGGCTTAGGGTTGATGTTATGTTGTAACTGAGAGACAACTGGCTTCTTCCAGGACTCAGGCTGTTAGTACTAACCAGAATTGAGCATGGCTAAGAACAGGCCATAGCCAGGGGCACACGTAGGACCAGTGCGGAGTGCCTTGGTGAAAATGGACCAAGGTTAACATGAAGACCAAGACGGGAATCAATAAGACTCACATTCAAAAGCTTAGGCATGAATGTGAGAACTGCATGTATGGATGGATATATGCAGACATGTAAAAGAATGAGGTGTTGGTGGGCACAGCCTGGTGAGAACATGCAGTCTGTGCATGTGTTCGTGAGTTTTACAAACTGCATGAGGTTTATAGGACATGCAGTAGCACATGAAACATGTCTACGGTCTTCATACATGTGTACCAGTGTGGTGAACTAAGGTAAACATGTACTATTCCTGAGATGTCAAGGCAGGAGCCATATGAAGAAAGGAAGGCTATGGGGCCTCACTCATGGGGGTTAAGTGCTTGGGGAAGAAGGACCAAATTCACCTGCGGGTAGGTGATGGGGGTCGAAGCGGGACCAGCACAAAGCCAATGCTTTGTAGATACTGCACATATTGCTGCAGGAAGGTCAAGCTCAGCTCCTTCAGCCACAGCTCCTCTCGGGCTACTGGGGGAGGTACATCCAAGGATTCACAGCTTGTAGGACCCTCTCGACCCCCAGATCCTGACTCAGGGCGATGTCGCCGCTGCAAGAATGGAAATTAAGGCTCTTATCTACTGACTGCACTGTAGGGATAAAGTGCAGGTCACTGCTGGGCATGGGTCTCTGAGGAGAAAGCTAGGGCTCACCTGCCCCTCCGCAGGCACAGAAGTCTCTGGGGGTCCATGCAGCCAGGCAGCTGGGTCAAAGAGCAGAGCTGTTGCACAGTAATGCACCAAGCGGGATGACTGCTTCAGGGTCTCCAGCTCCCCAGCCTGGGGATACAGGGCAGTAGCAGTGGGACAGTGGCCAAGGAAGGGTCAGAGGTGTTGATGGAGAACGCAGAGGGGGCTACTCACACTGATGGGCATGCTGGCTGGTGCAGACCGCTGTTGCCATGTTACAAACAGGTTCTCCATCTTCATCTGGCGCTCCAGCTCTGAGGGTGGGAGGTATCAGTAGAAACCTTGGCAGCCGACCTCCTCTCCCTTCCAGTCTCCACAGGATCCTTCCCTATATCGCCTGGCCCACAGCCTGGTCCACATTCCTCACCTTTTCGCTCTGTCATCTTGATTTCTAAGAACTGCTGCCCATGGTAGGTGACAGGATCTGGAGGTCTGGGCACAGGACCAACCGTGGAGCTGGGGCGAGCAGCTGTGATGTCCCTCAGGGCTTCATCAAAGGGAAATGTGTCCAGTGGAAGGGGACCTCCACCACGAGAGGACCCACTGAGCCGGCCCTGTTCGCGACTCAGTGGAGGGCTTGCGTTCCGGATGAGGGTCTCCACGTCCATGGTCGGCAGCAAGAATGGGTTTGGCTCCTGAGAGGGATGGAGGATCACATCCGGCTCAAGCCCTTTTGACCTTGAACCCTTCCTCCCACATCAGGGTTTCCTCTGGTACCACCTCTGTCCCTGGTCTGTCTCCCTTTCCCTGTTTCTTTTAACTGCCACTCAGCAGAGGGAGCTAGGCAGTAGGTACCTTTCCATCTCGCACAGGAAAATCCAACTGGCCACAGTGATGGAAGAGCCCAAGCTTCTGGCTGAGCAGACAGAAGATGAGATGGGCTCTTGCGTTCTGCCACTGCACAAGGCGGATCAGAGCTCGACCTAATGCCGCACCCAGGTCTGGAGCCCAGTTGTAAGTCAGCAGCTGTAGCTAGAGATAGGGGTCAGGATTAGTGAGGTTACAGAACTCTTCCCTACCCCAGCCCTTGACCACACACTTACCTTCTTGTCTATGACCTCTAGCAGTAAGAGCCTTTGCCGGGGAGCACCTCGCCCTGGACTTCCATCTCCTCCTGACTCGAAGCGCTGCACAGCTTTGGCAGCTACAGGGAGGGGAGGGGATGATGGGGGCTGAGGGCTGAGCCCCCATCCTACCCTTCCCCTGCAGGGCCTCACCCCCACCCCTCACCCTGCTGGGTTGGTCTCCTCCACTGTGCGAAGTTCCTTCCCAGAAGAAGCAGGTGCCGCTCCACTGCTGGGCGGGGGGCTGGGCCCAGCTGCCCTGGGGAACAAGGGCTGAAGGTATCCGGCTCGGAACCTCTGTTAGGAGGAAGGAATGGGTAAGAGGGAAACTATTCCTGGCCCCATTCTCTGGTCCAGCCTGTACTTCTTGAGGCCTTGTGCCCACCTCTCCTAGCCCAGTGCCTAATGGTTTGGCTTACTCCAGTTGCCAGCTTTTAGGGCTCTGGGGAAGGCCATTTCAATCCTACCAGGTCTCAAACTCACAAATGCTGCTCAAAGACACGGACACTGGTGTCTCCAGCCATTGAGATGGCTAGAGTAGTGAACTCTGACAGGATGGATGGGAGAAGGAACCGGGACACCATGTGCGTGGAGCTCCTGGACACCGAGGCACACCCTGGAAGACAGACATCACTGCTGGGCTGCAGGATGGAAAGCAGGCCAAGGACTGAGGAATGGGAGAGGGACAGGGGTCTCACCAATCTGAACCATAAATCCCATCCAGCGCTGAATGACGCGAGCAAACACAGGGTGCAGAGTCCCCACCTCGCCCTCCTCTAGCTGTGTTGTTCGGCGTCTAAAGGCAGAGTAGGGATTAGGATGCTACACTCATGGGACACATGGGTACCAGCACCATTCAGGGACACCACACCACACACACACCACACTGTACCCCACACACCCCACATATCATACTATACCACACCAAACCACACCACACATCACACCATACTATACCACACGCTTACCATACACCACACATACCATACCAACCACACCACACACACCACAAACACTACACCACATCACAACATAGCACACCATACCATAACATACCACACCACAGCACGCCACGCCACGCCACGCCACGCCACACCACACACATACCTTTGTCTCTGGGCTCCGGAATCTGGGCCTGGTGCCCGCTCAGATCCACCTGGGGTCCGAACGTTCTCCGTTTTATGACGTCTCCGACCCCGAGTATCTTCTGGCCGATCCAGGACAATATCATCAGTTGTTTTGGGGGAGCCCAAATCTCCACCTTCTGTTTTACTCTAGCAACAATGCAGGGAGTGAGGACTGGCCATTAGGAAGAAGAAAGGGGAGATGGGGGCACTGTGGAACAGAAATGAGCCTAGAGGGGTTAGAGGATTGAGGCTCAGTCCTGGGGTCAACAGTTAACTAAGGTCTGAGCAGGTTACTTAACTTTCCTGACTCATCTTACTTGTGGGTAAAAGTGCTATTGCTTAGAGGGCTCCCATTTGAAACATAAAGGCAGTTGATAAGCTGGGACTCTCTAGTAAGGGGAGCCTCATATGTTTCGCAAGCTCCTATCCAAAGGACAGAGCAGTTTTATCTCAAAAGACCAGTGACAGGGTTGTGGGGGAGAGGGTTGGAGCAGTCAGGAGGCAGGCAGTTAGAAGCCAGCTTCACCACTTCCTTCCATTACCAGCATATCCCAGAAGCTTC
>LOEQ01002871.1:112898-133196 GCA_001685075.1 Bramus lutescens | reverse complement strand
ACTGGGCAGGGGTGCCCGCATCATACCATCACTGGGCAGGGGTGCCCGCTGACGGGAATGGAAAGGCGTCTCACTGCGCCAGAGATCTTCTTCACTCTCGGCCACCAAAAGGGAGTTACAAACGTGACTGTCATGAAGGTCCTGAAGGAGCAGTCGCTAGGAGAAGGAGCAAGGTGTCAGAAAACTGAAATACATCCTACTAAGTGGGTGAGGAAAGGCCACAGAGAATGACCACTATTGCTGAGGTCCAAGGTCAAAAGGAACACCAGGAGCCCAGCCTGGACTACCTATAACACACTGTATCAAAACCAAAAGTCCATGGATGTACTGAGGACTAGGAGGCAGCCAAGGACAATCTGCTTTAATACTGGGTCAGCCTTGCATGCCACAACCTGGACAACAGCCTATGTTGGTAACTATGGAAAGGTTACTTCCAGGCATTGAGAAGTGAAAGCCAAGAACAGGCTTCTCATCAAGGGGACACAGAACCCATAGTTTCAGACACTGTTCAGTCTACATGGAGAAAAAGGTGATATAGGGGTTTGGACTGGAGAGAAGCAGACATAGAGAACAATTGTCCATGGGGGGGGGACGACAGGTAGCTTGGGGAGTCAGAAACACAATTTTGAATTTCTAAAAGTGAATAAATAATTAAAGAACCTCTCAATGAAGGGTTCCAGTAATGAGGGTATCTCCAATGAGGGTACCAGTAATGGAAGGTACCAGTAGAGATCTGGTCACCACCTTTTAGTTCTCAATTAAAACTGCTTTATCCAGGAAGTCTTCCCAGATATTCCAGGGTCAGAGCCCTGTCACGTGCTCTCCCAGCAGCCTCTGCTTTTCTCCACAGCTGACACTGAAATCATCCATGTACTTTAGTTGTTCAATGTCTACATGGCCTCTTCTACACAAGCACTATAGAGTCAGGGTCCCTGTGTCTGGTTCTCAGTGATTTCTTGATGCTAGCACAGCGGAAGGACAGGAAACATCTCAGGAGTCACTGGCAAGAAAAGAAAATCTTCCAGGTTGTAGGGAATGAGGGAGCAACAGTTTTCTAGAACCTGGGGTGCAAAGAAAAGGTCTCTGGCATTGTTACGTCTGACACAGACCACCAGGTTCTAAAAGTTTGGTTCCTAGAAACTCGGTCCTCTTCTGCCCAAGTGTCTGAGTCCTGTCCCTGGCTGACTTACCTGGTTGACCTCTCTGCAGATCTCCCCAACACGCCTCACCAGGAGTTGCTGCAGGTGGCGACACTCAGTGCCAGGCCCGCCATCCTCCCGAATCAGGCTCCTAGGCAGGGAGGATGGATATGACAGAGAACTGCAGTGGGAGGAAGGTTTAGGTGTCCCAAGTGGGAGGGAAGGTCATGGTGCGGGGCCAAAGGAAACCATAATAAAGGAGGTAAATATGGACAAAGAAGTGAACTTTGCTGGAAAGGGAAAACACGGACATCTCCAGCAGTTCGGAGACCTAAGCTCTATGCTTGCCTTGCCAGCTCCTCATGGAACTACATTGAGGCTCCCAGCATCCAGCATGCTCCTTATTTATTCCTAAAGCTTGGTCAAAATGTGGCCTTCTCTTGTGCCACCTCTAAGAATAGGTATTTAGACAGATGCCTGTACTTAAGTGAGTCCTGGCTGTCACTTACTGTGACCTGGACAAGTATTTAATTTTCTGTACTGAGTTTCCTCACCCACACTGTTAGGGCAATACTACTGCAGATTTTGTGTTGTTATGTAGATCCCTGCATAAGCTAGACAGGCACTTACATGTTACATACACTTGTTAACTATCAGCCATCACTCTTATTTTTCTTAAGTATCAACCTCTGAAACTTTTGTGAACTGTAGATGCTCTGAAGGCTCAGGTAGATGACATAATCCCCATCAGCTTTTCAACCCCACTGAGACAATCAGGAGTGTCGGGCATGGTGGCACACACCTCTACTCCCAGCATTCAGGAGGCAGAGGCAGGTGGGACTCTACGAATTTGAAGCCAGCATGGTCTATAAAAGTTCCAGGCCAGTCCTATCTCAAAAAACCAAATGAATAAATAAATAATAGAAATTTAAGTGATGTGCTTTTCCTAGAAGATGTGGGAAGATCAGCAGTGGGTCTCAGAAGATCCTACCAAAGCTCTCAGCCCCCCCCCCAAGACAGGGGTTCACTGTAGCCCTGGTGATTTGAAACAAACAATAAATATCAGGTTGACCTCTTCTAACTCTGTCTTTCAAGAGCTGGGGTTAAAGGCGTGTGCCGCCACCGCCTGGTGTGAATAGGCACAAGAAGCTGAAATCATCAGGGTGCAGGCCACGGCATCTACATACCGTGCATGAGCATACACTTCTACACGATCCTGCAGTATCCTGACGATGAGCCAGAAGTCAGGCAAGGAGGGCCCAGGAAGGCCTGAGAATGAAGGCTGTGGAGGTACTGGTCCAGGTGGAGTCCGAAGTGTGAAGGGGGCTTTCTCACCAAGGGTCTCACTGGGACCCTCACTGTCTGAGCCACTGCTGCCACCATCATAACCTGTGTCAAATGTGCTCACATTCATCCCATCTTTAGCTGAGCCTGAGTCTTCTGATTCTCAAGAGCATCAGGCTGAACAGTCTCTTTTAAGTAAGTCCCCTGATACCTTCCCCTACGCAGTCCTAAGCCCATATACCATCAACCTGGGGTCCTCCACTCCCACTCTGACCTTACCTAGGTGGTCTGAGTCCACACTGCCTTGACTGGACATAAGGCTTAGTCCCCGGGTAGGCCCAGGCTGACTGCCTATACAGAGAAAGAGAAATGCCTGGTGTGTCTCTGGATCCTGTGGCGGATCTGCCAGTAGAAATGGAAGCTGGGAAAGATAGCTATGGCCCCCAGACTATGCTGCCTATCTTCTTACCTCCCTGTGACAAGCCAGGCAGGCTGATGAGGGGGGTGCCTTCAGAATCCTCCAGGGAGCCAGGGACTTGGGGGCTGGCTATCAAGACCTGAAGAGTAGAAATCAGAACTGAGATTTAGCTCCATGCCAACTGCCACACCTCTTGGTCCTCAAGTCAGACTTACCTCCCCTTCAGCATCTTCAGCCTTGTCTTCATGGCTGTGCCAGGCCCAGGCCGCTGAAGGGGGCTCCCCATGGAGTCCACCTGGTTGTTGGCCACATGCCACAAAGAAGAAGCCACTGTCAGGATCCTCAAGGAGAACGTGGCCAGGGATGTGAAGGCGTCGAAACTCCTAGGGAAGGAGCCAAGATCATAGTTTAGGCAGGATTTCTCATTTGATCCTTTGACCACCACATCACCACTGCTGAGGTAAGAAAAGGTTAGGTGACTTGGCCAAGCTCAGCAGCAGGCCCAATAACAAGGTGGAAAGTTGGGTCTACTGTCCATGGAACTGGGCCATCAGACAAGTGGGGGAGGGTAGATGATATGGCAAGAAATCAAATTCTGTGGATTCAAATAGAGACGGGGTCTTTCTTTCTGGGATTCAAGGAGGGACGGGCCCCCAGGAAAGCATTAAGTGTTCTGAGAACGGCTTACCTCCTTGAACTGTGTGAGGGAGCGTTCTGGCCCAAACACAAAACTCAGAGGGGGAGCTTGGCGAAGGCAGGTAGAGCGCCCTGAAGAGCTATGAATGTGGGCAGCTGCTCGGTGTAGGGCAGCACTCTGGGGCATGCCCCCTCTTCGGAGTGCCCCTACCATCTCATCTTCTAACAACCAGCGGATCTATAGTCAGAATGCAGGTGCAAGTCCTTAGTGGGACATCTTCAACCCCAAACCAAAAGATACCAGAAGATAGACTGCCTTACAGACCAAGAGAGCTCTGCCTCAGTCCTAGGATAACATCAGGTACAGCGCTGGAAGGCTACTGTTTACACTGAAGGGAGAAGGCTCTCACCTCATTCATTGTGTTCTCAATAGCCAGTCTGTGGGGTGTGGCCAGATTGGACAGTCCTGGGTGCCTAAGTGGAAGAAAGGTTTATAAACTAGTTTCCCAAGAATGAAACTGAGGGGAGTAAGATACTGAGAGGGAGATAAGAATGTACCTCTCTTCTTCTTGGGGTGGTAGTGGGGGCCCTAGGCCATCATCTGACCTTAAAGATGATGGCTGCCCCGGGGACCGTGGGAATGAAGTGCTGCTCTCAGATGTCGACCTAAGCAGGGTGGGAGCAGAATCAAAGATCAGGAGCTACTATCCTCCTAGGGTTTCCCAAGGTCTCCTTATTCCCCAAAGCCCCAGAGCCTGCCAAGCTTGCCGCCATACCGGTGGTGCTGAGGGTCCGTGGCTGGGGGGAGTTCCACTTCCAGGGGCAAGGTCAACACAAAGACATCAAGAGTGATACTGAGGTCCCTCAAGGGAACTTGGCCTCCAATTGGGGGTCCCTCTAGACTGGAGAGTACCTGGCCTGTGAGAGAAGTAAAATCAGGGGTCCCTGCGTGTCCTGGAAAAAGTGTGGCTTCCCAAGTTCCAAGTGACACTAAGTTATTCTCCCAGGCTCTCCGCTGCCTTCTCCTCAAGGGCAGGCAGGCAAACCTGTCATATGGGGACCTTAGGCCTTCCTCCTGGCTCCTCAAAACTCACCCAGGCAAGTGGGCAGGCTGCAGACAGGCACTGAGCTGTGCTGCCCACGCAACCGCACAGAGCATGTGAGATGTAGGAAGAGGGGTGGCAGGTCATGCATGAGGCTGTCAGGCCCAGTGGGTGAGTCACCCCCTAAGATACTGAAGGAGTCTTCATCGGGGTTCACAGTGTCTGCATCTGACAGAGATGTGGAGTCTAGCCCAGCAGGCCCCGGGTCTGGTTCCCGGCTCTCACGGTATTCCACCTCCAGCTCTGGATCACTTTCGGTGACCACACAGCAGGCAGACGTGTCCCCTAGCAGCACAAGACATGTGGTCAACAGCAGAGAAAGCAGTGGGACCACTCAATCCTGGCGTGAAACAGCCACTCTTCTTTGACCCGCTTGCTCACACACCTTCCTCTCCCACGAGCTCAGCCTCTGAAAACTCCAGGTCACTGACTTTTCTGTCTACAGTGTCTCGAGGTCCCTCATCCTTGTGAGAAGAAAAGGCAGGTAATCAAAGCAAGACATGCAGGTGTCAGAGAACCAAGATTCAAAAGGACTCAGACGGGCTAGGGCGTTCCTCTGGGGTTCTGAGTTGGGGCACGAGGAAGGAAAAGAAGAGAGAGACTCTCACCTCTCGCCTACTGGATGGAGGGCAATAGAAGAAGTAGTGGGGATTGGAGGGCACTGTGCGGAAGTGGAGGCGACTGATCTCCAGGAACTTCTCCTGTTGTGGGTTTAGAAGGAGGCTATGATGTCAGCCACCCTTAAAGGACACTAGTCCCTTCCCTAGATCAGGACACATGACCATCCTCCACCCAGGGAAGAAGCTGAGGGCTGCAGAAGCAAGACTCTACCAAGTTCCCACCTGGATGAGGCCATGAAGGGCATCATGTGCCTCTCCTCTAAGCTGGCAGACATCTGTCAGAGAAATCTCCGGACCAGGGTCTGGATTCCCAAGGACCCGGGTGCTCTGGAACTCAGGCTCACTGAGGTCTTCAGTCTCTATACTGGGGTTGGAAGAAGCAGATCACTGTCAAGAACCACCAAGTGCTAGAGCAGCAAACATCTGTCTCTCTCTAGAGCGTACTAGAACAATGGCTTAGGAGGTAATGAGGGGACTCAACCCTCTCTCTCCCTCTGGGCTCTAACCTCTACCTTTCTTAGAGACAGGTGCCCCCTTCTGACTCCCGTCACCAAATGGAGGATAGGACCGTTCAGTATAAATGGAGACCAGGAGAAGTAAAGCTTGTTGAAAGAGAGGGGGTCATGGAAATGGGGAGTCTGTGGCTCCAGAGCCCTGGGGTAGAGTCCTTGACACCCTCAGTATTCTAATTGCTCTTTTCTCAACAGCAACACACTGTAGAAGCTAACAGCGCATCAACGGTCCTGCCTTGTCCTTCCCTCTAGCCTCCCTTTAGCAAGGAGCTGTGGAGACCCACTGTGGGGACTCGGGAATCAACACGTACTTTTGTGCTGGGCTGATACACTCCCATTAGTTGGGGGAATCATGATGGTTATGGAAGACATCAGAAATTTTTCTGCTTTCACTTCTGGGAATGGGTTAATTCCCAGCTAATCAGAACACCGTAAGTTAGAAGAGATGGGGCATGCCTGAGAGGGAGACTGTTGCCAAAGCCAAGTGGGACAAAGCAGACGCACTGAAAATGAAGCCAGTGACAAGGCACCTGCTTCTCAGGTGTACTTCTCTGGACTGGAAGGTCTTGCTTGTAGGGACTTGGTCAATGTGTCTCCTACAACCCTGCTTAACAACCTTCAAGAACAATCCTAACCTGGACTCAGAAACTAGGATAGCTCGTTCCCGGGGCTCTGGTCCTTCTTCGATGCTACTGCTGAAGGGCCCTGGACTGAGAGGACCAGGGCTTGGGGGTGCATGAGGCAAACCCCAAGTATGGCCACACAGTGCCAGCAGAAAAGAGGTGATGTCTACTTCCTGTAGTAGCTCCTCGCAGGCATCTACAGCTGTCAGCAAATCTTGGCAGGCCACTCTCTGTGATTGTTGTAAGCTTCGGAACAGCCCTAATAGAAATAGAATGGACCACAGCAGTCAGCCGGCATTGTCCTTCCAGTCCCAACCCTGTAACCCTTGTAGTTCCGCCCTCAGGCACACTCCTTCCTTGCATGATATTCCTGCTCACCGCGAACATAGCACCGCTGTGCATGCTCCTGCAGCAAGGCACAGTGGGTGGCTGCCTCTTTGTATCTGGGCTCCATCCAGGCTGAGGATGAGGAGGGGTGGTCCAGGTACTGAGTCCTAGGAATGGGAGGGAAAACAGAGCTTGGCAGACTCCCCTAAATGATACCTTGGCCTCATCAGCCAAGAGGAATGTAGAGAGCCTTAGCAAATGCATTTGTGATTAGGGGTGTCTGGTGATCTGTTGGGGGATACAGCTAAGAAGCTGAGATCCTGAATGACCAACAGTCTGTCTACACCTGAGTGTATACCCAGGCCTTGGCTGGAGGAGACCAAGAGTCCTCCACCAGCCAAGTGTACAATGGAGTACACTCACCGGAATATGAGATCTCGTGGTGCTTGAGGAGGCTGCAAGCCAACCATTTGCTCCCTCAGTGCTTCCAGAGAACAGCTATAGATGTAGACAGGACACCGGGTCCGGGGCCCATCTGCACCCTCTGTCTGAAGAGCCTGGCGCCCACTGTAAGCCGGTAAGTCTTGGCAGGAGGCTGGGCTTGGCTCTCCTGGGTCCTGGGAACTATCTGTGAGGAGAGGCATCCATGATCTTCATGTCTGCTATGGGCTTCCCAACCCCTGTCTATTTCAACGACTCCAAGTGGCAGCCTTACCACTAGCAAGTGTTACACTGAGGATGGGAACTTGGGACTTTGTAGCCTTAGCCCCAGTCCCGCCCAGGTCTTTCAGGCTGGGAACTGCATTCCAATCCCCAAACTTAGGTTTTGTTTCTTCTTGAAAGGAACCCTCCAGGCCATAGGCTGTCAGATGTTGGACATCTGAAGAGGAAAAGAGCGGCACCTATCAGTGCTCTCTGGTGGGCTGGGGAGGGAGCTCAAGGGTTTGTATCAGTGGGATTGGTGAGGAAGGTCAGCCATTGGTACCTGTGAAGGTAGCTGGGAGAAAAGTCAGAAACACGTGCTGGGGGCTCAGAAGCCTTGCATAGCAGTGCCACTGAGGGGTCTGGGCAGACGGGGAAGGCCTGAGAACTCCAGGAATGCCTACACTCTGTAAGAGACAAACAGAAAACAAGAGCAACTTACAAGGGAACATTCCAAGTCCCATTCCCTTCTTCCACCCTGACCCGGTTCCTCTTAGGTATAGTGTGAACGGTCCAGAGAGAAGGGGATGCCAGAACTCTGTCGAGGAGAAGGGAACCTGGGCAAAGGTGTGTGATGATGGAGGGATGTAAGCATGGTAAGCGCTCAGGGAAAAGCAGTAGTGCTGACCAGGGTAGGAAGGGCGGAGTCTCCAGTGGCCTGGCGGCTGTTGCCTGCTGGATCCTTTGGGACCGTGTGGCCCCCCACTAGAGGACCTTCTGGACCTATAATGGGGTAGAGATGGTGGAAAAGGGCAGGACCAGCACAGAGGTAGGGCTCTGAGGTGAAAGGGTGGGGAAGGAGGCTAGAACTCAAAGACAGAAACCACCCTGGGGTAGAGAAGGGCAGGGCTGAAGAGTGGCATTAGGAAAGCAGTGGAGAGCTCACCTNCAGGATCTCATTCAAGAAGGCAGCCTGATCAGCGGGAGTCAGTGGGATCTCTCGGTCACTTAGCTCCTGCCCCAGGCAGCTGTGCAGCAGGCACAGCACCATGTCGTTGGTGGGACAGGGCCCCTCGGTGAGAGGCACACCATCTGGCTCTGCCCGACACACACTCTGCTCAGCAATGCTGCCAATGTCCCCGGCTCCACCCTGACCAGCAAAGCCCTTCCTTCTGCCCTGCTGTCTACCTTCTGAGGGGCCCAGGTCTGCTGGCCCCTTAGGTAGGGGTGAGTGGCTCCCAAGTGTACCCACCTCTGGAGAGCAGAAGGAGAAACATCTGCAGCTGCTGGCACTGCGGCAACAACCCTAGCAGGTCAAACTGGAAAGGGATCTCATGGACACAGGAGTCTCTTCCTCGGTCTAGTCCTACAGGGAGAGAATAGGGCACAGTGAAACCCAGGGGACCTATCTGAGGCTGCCTTCTCCCATCTTACTACCCTGCAAACCCTCTCCACTGACCATCTGAGACCCGTGGCTCTGGGGGCACAGGACCCCACTCCTTGCTCTGGCACAGCTGTATCAGGTATTCAAAGGTCAGCAGGGAACCTATGCAGGCAGCATCCCGTGGGTGGAGCTAGGAGAGAAACACCAGATGATGGCGTCATTCTATCCAATTTCCTACCTCAGATCCCAAGGAAGTGCATAGCTACAGTCCCCAAGCACAGTATAATCTGGTAGGAGGTAGAGGACAGTTCTGGGGTCACTCACAGCTTGAGGGATCTCAGAGTAGGTCAAATCCTGCAGGTGTCTCCAGCTTTCAGGGCCAGGTCCAATTCGTCCATACTGGGGCTCCACCCATACCTCAGTGACCAGATTGAGCTCTGAATCCCCCTCTAGGGCCTCCACCTCCACATCATTGTCATCATCTGTTGAGAAGCTAGAAGAAGAGGGGGTTTAAGCCTGGAAGAAGTCCAGTGGCAGCTGGTGGCAGGGGGGTGAGGAGAGCCACACGGCCTACGCAGACAAGCACGTACCCAGCATGGATCATATAAAACTAGCAGCTCTCTGCTCGGTTTGGGATAGAGGGCATATTAGAGTATAGTAGCCAGACATTTCAGGTGACCTGGGAGAGGGGACTCTGCAGAGGTGGTTCAGAGGTCAGAGCCTCACCTACCTGTCTTTAGTGGAGGTAGAGTGTGGGGGGAAGAGGATGTACTGGACAACACATGTATGCTTCTCTGCAGCTGTAGCCTGCCCCAGTGGTTCATTCTGTGGAGAAATGGAAGATCCTGTGCAAAACCCTGGCAGTGGAGAGGCCTAGATCCCTTAATCTGGTCAGGCAGTTTCTAGCAGTCACCACCCAATTGAAGGCAAGTGTCCCAAGGTTCTGATGGTCCTTGGGGTTAGTTTCAGGAGGGACGGCTCACACCTGAACTGGAAGCTCCAAAACCATGTTGATGATTCCTTCTCCGCTACAGGCAAAGTGGAATCCTTCAGAAAGCCGGACCCTGAAGCCCCCAAAAGACAGGACAGAGTAGAAAGATGAGGAAAGAGGAATTTAGTTCAGTGCTCCAACTTCCCACCTCCCAGGAGCTGTCATGTGACCTAGTCCACTGGAGGCCTGCAGAGATTAGCAGTTCCTTAGAGTGTACAGGTCTAAGTAGGACCAGAGGCCAAAATTAGCAGAGCTGGGGAGTACAGAGCGGGAAGTCAACAGCAGGAACTCTGGATCAATAACGGTGCTTGGAGATGGAAAGTGTCCGGCTTAGGCCACTGTCCAACCCAGACCCTACACTTATTTCTCTCCTTGCCCTAGCTGCCCTGCTGGCTTGTAGACATACTCGGTGAGAACAGAGAGGAGCTGGGCGATGGCGCTGAGTGGCAGGGTTGGGGCCAGGCCTGATGGGACACTCCACAGCCAGCGATGATGATAGAGGTAGCGTGACAGCGATGCGAGGCTGGATGAGGCTGAGCGGCCTGACACCAGAGGTAATGGTCCTGGTGGCTCCAGTGTCAGCAAGAAGGGTGCTCTGTAGTCCAAGGGTAGCTTCTCATACCTGAGAAACAGGGCAGCTCTCCAGTGGATTTCTGCTCACAGTCTTCCCTCGAGCCCCGAGGCTTCTTCCCTGTCCTCTATACTCACCTAATAAGGAGCTTGTCTAGCGGTTTATGAAGGACTACAAGGCACGGCCGATCAGACAGGGCCTGCTGTGGCCCCAGTGTGGGGGGTGACTTGGAGGGAGAGTTGCCACCACCAATGCCCCCTAGTCCTTTTCGCTTCACCTTGGGTGTTGGCTCCTTACTTTGCACCCGGTGAGGGAAACGAAGGCGCAGGATCTCTTCCTGCAGGCCTGACACAATCTGTGGGGAAATGTGACCAGACTCCCTGATTCCCAGGCCCTCCAGGTCTGGGAAGAAGGGAGCCACAGTCAGAGAGAGAACCTGCCCTTTCATGGTCCTCAAGCCTCACTGGGTCTGGGGGCACTTCTCCTTACTGAGCCAGGACTGAGCCAGTAGGACTGAGGAAACAGGTCATCAACAGCCAGAACTCCTTAGTCAGATGTCAATCAGGGCACTCAGAAGCTAGCTTACCTTATGCCGGGCCTGGGCTGGTGTGCCAATTGGAAACCCCAGACGAAGGACCATGCATGGGGTCTTGGAAATGATGCGGACCATGTAGAAGGACGAAGGGGGCTGGTCTGGGCCACTGGAGAGAAATGGGACTAAGTGAACAGTCCTGAGCTACAGTAAATGGTCTTCAGGAGTATGGATGAGCTCTGAGGTTGGAGGGAGAGACCGGGAAGAGGTGTGGAGAAGGGTAAGGAAATACCACTTTGCCCACCTGGAGAGCAGCTTGATGTAGGAATAGCCCTCAACCAGCACAAAGCTGCTCCAGTCTCGCAGCAGAGAGGTCAGTGAGGAGTGTGAGATTCTGCACTGGATAGTGCTATAGCGGCCATTGCTCCCCGGGGTGTGCAAGTGCTTAGGGAGTGGTCTAGGGACAGGGTGGGAGAGTGAGGTCAGATCTCCTAGCACCAATCTCTTCTAGACCCTGAGGTCATGGAAGCTGATGAGCAGGAAGGCTTGGCCACAGTTGGCACTCTTCCCATCAGCCCCATTCCCCAGTGTGTTCCTCCATCAGAGCCAAGGCCCAGGCCTGAGAGTACCCACGTGTCATGCTCCAGGATTAGCACCAGGCGATGCATGTGCAGCCATCTCTGCCAGGAATTAGCATCCATGGAAAGCACTGGCTTCCAGTAGGCAGCAAACTGGGCATGGGATGAGTCGGAACCACTATGCTGAAGGGAAAGCACCTGGGGACAGAAAGATCAGCCCTTGGGAAACAGGTGTAGAGAAGTAGACTACAACCTCAGAGTAGCAGAGTTATGCTGAGCTCAGTTCAGGGGGGGGTCAGAATTGGGTTGTGGTTAAGGCACACAGGCCAGTCTGGGACAAAGGCAAAAACTAGTTTTCAGCGTGAAGGATATGTTAGGATGACTGACCAGGGAATGGACTGGACAGCTCTGCTGACCCAGCAGGAGGATGGAACCTGCCTATCTTATATTGCTGACTTCAGAGGAAAACTGCTGAGAGTTGGCAAGGCCTAATGTTGAGGCCATTGCACACTCCCATGTCTCTGTGCTCTCTGTACTAGGCTACCAGCTGTAGGCCGAGTAGGAGAGAGTCCAGAACTGAAGTTGTGGTCTTCAAGAAGTACTCAGTTCACATGGCTGGTGGTGGTTGAAAACAGGTAATGAGTAGATAAGGGAGGCCCAAGTGGGCTGCATGGAGACGCGCAAGGGCAATGGTAGTCTGCTAGGATGGTCTGTCTGTTCAGGCCCTCTTTTTCCAGTAACAGTTTTCCTAGGGCACTAGGATGCAGGAAGAGGAGAGGTGCTTTCAAGGCTAAAACTGATTTGGGTGCCTCAGACTTGAGAGAGAAGGAACAGTGGTGGTTCTGGCCTCGAGTCTAAACAGCATGAATGGGGCTACAGAGTTTCAGGACCTCTTACCGGGGTGGTGGAGCCAGGAGGAATGTAGAAGAGGGGCACTCCACTCTTGGTGCTGTCGGGAAGTGTGAAGTGTTCCGGCACTGAGGAGAAGGACTGAAGGTGGGCCAGCATCTGGTCTGTCTGGTTAATGCTACAGAACAAGGACCAAGCCTGAGCTACAGCAAACTGCTGGGGGCAGATGAAGGGAACCTCGGGGCTTCAAAGAACCCTGGACATGAACCTGGTACACTGAGTCCCTCCCCCCAGCTGCCAGATGTGTTCTTCTACAAATGGGGTACTCTTCATTAAGAGGTGGCCTTATTTACCTCTGCAGTGTGTTCCAGAACCGGCGGATAACATGAGTACGATACAGTGAGCGAATAGGTTGTCTCAGTGCACAGGACACATCATGTAAAATGTCATAGCCGCCTTCCATTGTCACTTCTACCCGTGTAACTCGAGGGCCCTCAGGCTCTAGGGGCCAGGGTGCCACAGCCACATATTCAATGCGCATATTGTGTTTCCATAGCAGCACAAGCTTCACCTCCAGCTGGGAGCCTCCTGCAGGGGGAAGGAGGGCAAGTGTGTGGGGGTGTTAGAAGAAGCAGGACTTCAGGCCTGAGTCCTACTCAAAGCCTCACGTATCTAATGGAACTCATGCCTGGCCAGAGTTCCAAACATAGTTCCATACATTTCCAGACCACAGCCTGCCATCCAATGTAGACCCCACACCCCCTCAGCTCTTTACCTTGGGCAGGAGATGGAACTGGGAACTACGTGCAAAGAGAACTCAGTCCTGAAAGCACCTCAAAGCCTACTTGTCTTAAATGACAAGCAGAGTCTCTCATGGGTTCACTTAGATGAGTGGTAGGCGGATGTCCCCCTTTATCTGGCAGGTCAGCACACATATAAGTTACCAGAAACCTGTGAAACTGTAGAAGGGTCTAGTGACCCTTACCTTTGGCCAGCATAACCTCTCGGACACTGTAGCCCTCTCGTAGGCGTACAGACACAGTGCTGATCAAGTCAGCTGGCACCTCTTTCTCAGTGTGCTTCTTTCTGCGCAAGGCCAGGGCAGGGTTGCTGCTTGCGGAGACCAGGTGCTCATTAAACAAGCGGTGCTGAGAACCTGGAGGACCCATGAGGATGGAGAAGGGAAAAATGGTGATCTGTCAGCTGATGGATGGGCAGGGAGGGGCTATACCGAAATCCCTATGAGAGAAAGTACCAGAGAAGCCAGCCCCAGCTGGACTAACAGTCCTCCCAGAGTCAAGGCCACACCATTCTATAGCCACCCTCCCCCACCCACTTACCACAGTAGTATTCAGGGTTCAGGGCTTCCCCACTGCGCAAAAAGGAGTAGAGCAGAAATGCCCGGTGGTAGACAGTCAGACCCAGGTTGCCTGGCTCAGGTTCAGGACAAGTGGACAGGTAGGAGCCAAATGTCGCCATTGCAATGAACTTCATCAATTCCACATTGGGCACATGGCCAAAGCTACAATCGTAAGAGTATACTCCTCCCACCTGGAGAGAGTGAGCAAGTGGAGACCCTGTTTCACTAGAGGACCAGGAAGGGGGGAGCAGGAGAGGAAACTCCTGCTTCTGTATCCCAGACTCTGAGGGCCACAGTGCTCCCAGGACAGACCAGCACCCTGCACCCGTCCTCCTATAGAAAACCCAGATTTTGGCAACTGCTCCACTGGCTTTTTGTCAATACACTTCTTACAGAGCGCTTCTTAAACTTTAAGGTTGCATACAAAACCCTTTGGGATGTTGTTAAAGCATATGTCTGGTGTGGGGCCTGAGAGCCTGCACTGAAAATAAGATTTGGTAATACCAGCACCACGGCTGGAGATCAAATCACTTCTAATCCATAGGCCAAACCCACCTATTTTTTGTCAATGAGGGTTTGTGAACAGCCACACCTACTCATCTCGCACTGTCTGTGGCTGCTTTCACACCGCTACAGCAAAGCCAAGCAGCTACGAAACAGAAGGCCCACAAAGCTTAAATACTCACTGCCTGACCTCTGCAGAAAATGTCTGCAGACCTGCTCTACATGACTCATTTAATTTCCTGGCCATTCAGTTCCTAACCTTCATCTCTATTCCACACACCTGCAGCTGTCTACACACTGGCCCTTGGCTTCACTTGGAAAGAATTCATCTTTGCAATTTCAAATTGCCACATCCCACGGTACAATACCCCTTTAGCTTCTTTCCACCCTCTTCCTGCTGTGCTTTGACCTCATTGAGATTGTCTGCCAGGTCTTTGGCCTCTGTTATCTCTGAGTCAATCCGGACTATCCTGACCTACATTACCCAACCCAGCCTCGACCCTACGATCAAGCCACTCTGCAATCATCACTGTCAAGTATCTGCCCCCTTATTTTCTTCTTACCCCCAAACCCTAACCAGTATCTACACTGATGCCTTAGTGAAGGAACTGTGTAGGCTGCTCTGTGTCAAAACACAACACCCACCCAGCTACATCTTCAGGACTGTCCTCCAATCAGTTCCTTCTTCCCTCCTTATGGATTTATTGTCTACTTCTGAGAGGAAGCAGAGACCCTTGACAGAATTTATCTGCATTTTAACTTCTAAGTCAGTCTCAGAGAGAGAGAGAGAGAGAGAGAGATTTGTTCATAAAGAATTGTTCCATCTGTTTCTAGAGATAATGTTTTCCTGTCAGTTTAGAGACTTTACACTCCAAGATCCTTTTTCTGTTTTTCCCCCTAATTTTTAAACCACTCTCAGATAGCACAACCCCTTAGAACCCAGTCAGAATGGCTACTGTTAAGAAAACCTCAAATGCCAGTAAGGATGCCGAGAGAAAGGGACCCTTACATACTGCTGGCAGAAATGTAAATTGTTTCAGCCACTATGGAAATCAGCATGGAGGGTCTTCAAAAAACTAAAAGTATAACTCCCATATGGCCTAGCCTGACAACTCCGGGATGTGCCCCAAGAACTCTAAATAGGTCAGCACACCACAGAGATACCTGCATATCTATGGTTACTGCAGCCATAGTCACAACAGCCAAGTTAAATGATCAGCCTAGGTGTCCAATGAAAGATGAATAAAAAATGTGGTCTATATACACAATGGAATTTTTTATTTATTTAATGTGCATTGGTGTTTTGCCTGTATGTATGCCTATGTGAGGGTATCGGATCCCCTAGAACTGGAGTTACAGACAATTGTGAGCTGCCATGTGGGTGCTGGGAATTGAACCTGGGTCCTCTTAACCACTTAGCCATCTCTCCAGTCTGCACAATGGAGCTTTACTCAGTGATAAAGAACTATATCATGCTGCTTGTGGGAGGAACACTGATCACCAGAAGGCAATCACATTAAGAGAAATAAAAAGTCAGACTCAGAAAGCATATATTTCATTTCTCTCATTTGTAGATCCTAGATTTTATGCAGATAAAATGATTTGCCTATCTATGATAGCATCAAGGAGAGATGACACTGAGGGAACAAAGGACGAGCCAGAGGTGGGAGAAAGTGAGGGCACAGGAGTAAGTATGGCCACGGCAGATGAAATACCTACTTGTATGACAATGTCTACGAAACCTATTACTATGCAATGAATATATGCCAGTTAGATAAAAGAACCACGCTTGAGTGTCCACCTTAAAAAGCAAACTAAACCAAACAGAAAAAACAAAACAAAACAAAATGCCCTTCATTTCTTTGTGGCTACTAGTCTCTCCTGTTCCTCACTTCAGGCAAATTTCTCAAGTCAACATTTATCTTCACCTGTTCCTCTTCTGTCCACTGCAATCCACACTTCCTGTATCACCTCTTCACTGAAATGGCTCGAAAACTTTCCATGTGACTTCCTGATCAACAAGTCCGAGAGGCACTTTTCATTCCTCGCTCTACTTGATCTTTCTGCTGTTTCTCACTAAGTGAATCACCCCTTCCTCCAAACCGACTTCTGACATCACACTGCCTCTCGTTCCTTGCTGGTGTTCCCCGGGACTCTCCTGAGACCTCTCAACTCCTGCTGTTTCCTCAGCATCAGGATCTGTATCCAACTGCCACGAAGAGCCGCCCTTTACTACCCACATATGTGCACCCTATGCACTTTAAGTGCATCATCTTGCCCATCAGGTAGGCACTCTTACAATCTCCTTTGACAGATGAATCCCACCTAGAGAGAAAGCCATGTACTCAATGTCACCGAGCTAATAAACAATGCCAAGGTTCAACCTGGCAGGCTTAATTCTAAAGGCAATGTACCTCACTGCTATGCGGTGAACTACAGGCACATCCAATACATGCACAGGTTTGAATTTGCCATCTTTGTCTTTATCATTAGTAAACTGTCCTTGTAAAACACAAGCCCAACTTTCCCTCCACACACCTTCATTACTTAGTGGATTATACTCAAACCTTCTTTACAAAGCAGAATATGTCATTCATGCCCTGGTTACATCTATCCTCAGGCCTTGCTTCCCATCGCTCTTGCTCCCAGCCCTGCGAGACCATCCATCCAAATGAGTGGTAGTGTCCTGAATAGGCCTCCCCTTCCTACTTTGGTTAAGCTAGTCTGAGCTGGATTTTCTGACCCGTGAAACTAAAGCAGATGGGATTAGAACTAACTCAGATTTCAAAGTTTCTATTTTTTCCCCCACAACATTAATAAAAGGGGACAAATCCTGAGGAAAACCAACAACAATGAGAGTTCTCTCCCCCACTGTCACCTACCCTGCTCTAGACCTGGTACCTTCTCCCCAGGAAACCATGTCATCATCTTCACTTGGAAAATCTCATCTGTAAAACAGTAACCAGCCATTCCTGACTTTGTGAGATACCCCACTTCCCACTCCTCCTTCCTAGAAAATCCTCACCTGCACGAAGGAACAAGCCACAGTGCCGCTGCGGAGCTGGTTCAGTAGTGTCTCACACACAGCAACATCAGGGACACTGGTGACCCCATCTGTGATCACGATGATACCTGAGACAGGAAGTAAGACAGCCCTGGAGACCTCAGTGTCTGCCCACCAGCAGTTTACCCGCTCCCAGCACCTTTCTTCTTCCCCTTTGCTCCTGCCCTCCCACAGCTGCTCCCACACCACAGGTTTCCTAGATGGTGTCCTTCCCATCAGGTCTCTGTTAGTGCTGAGAGTCCTGGGAATATGCTCGGAGCTGGCAAACAAAGAAACAAAGCCTGGGGTTCATTAGTTCTGGGGAAACCTCAGTCGTTGCCAACAACCTTTACCCTTTCTGAACCCACCTCCCACTTACACCAACAGGTCTTTTACTGACCTGCACTGGAGTTTGAGGGCAGTAGCTGCAGTGCCAAGATGCCCTGACGAATCATACTGACCAGCCCAAGATCAGCTGCCACCATGGAGACGCCTACCTTCCGGCCCAAGGACTCCCCTGATTCTGGGGACTGGTCTTCTGCCTGGCCCAAAATTACAGAAAAAGGAGGAATGGGACCCATTCCTGTTGCCCCACCTACAGCAGAATCAGAGGTCCCCCCCCTCTTTTGTTTGGTACATGAGACTGAACCTAGGACTTCACATGTGTCAGGCACATGTCTACCATTGAGTTTACACCCAGCCCTCAAACTGGGACTCAGAATCCAGTACTACCCAGGTCAAACAGATACAATCCTAAGTACTCCAAGTTCTATTCTCTGCTCTGCTGTGTGCCCATGCCCAGCATATGCAAAGATGTTGAACCGCAGACGGGAAGAGAGCAAAGTGCCAGATCAAGAGTCAGACTCTACTGAGGCAGTCTCTCCACCTTCCACCAAGAAAGGCTCCTTTCCATATTTCCCCATCACTGGTCCCAAGTATTCATAGCCAGGCAAATACACAGCAGTCGTCAAACACTATTTGCACAGCCACTTCTAAGGTCTCCAAAGTAACGAGGCAGAACACACCAGCAAGTCAAACAGCTTTATCCTGATTGTGCAAAATGCTAAATAGAGATCAAAGCTGCCCATGGTCACTTCCAGATCCAGGACTGGAGAAGAAGAAAAAAAGAAAGAAAAGGCAAAACAAACAAACATCCTTTCTCCCAGCAAGAGTCCGTGAGCCTGTCCTGCCTGTTCACTAGCGCTTCAGCCGTGGCTCACTCTGCCCATTGCTTAACCCTTGTCTGTGCTCTCCCTTCTCTAGTGGGCCATGGTTCCTCTTTACCCTCTGTTCTTAGGTATTCTCTGAAGGGCTTCTGCCCGCTTTCTTTCCCACTTACCTGGCTCTGGGGCTCATACTGCTGTTGTAGCATAGTGGCCACCTTATCCTCAAAGAGGCAGAGCTGCTCATACACCTGCTGCAGGAATGCCTCCCGCTGGGAAGGGTCCAAAAGACAACCCTGCACCAGAACCTGAGAAGCACAAGGGACAAGCTGAGATGGGGTGGGCAGAGCGCTGGACATCGCACATCTATTCTTCTGCACATCTCCCTTTGGGAAGTTCTGACTTCTCACCCAACAGGCACCGGAGCCTAACTTCACATCCAGTTCCACCTCCTCAGTCTACTCCAGCACCCTCAACCCAGAAACACTGCAATCCTGCTCAGGAACTCAGGTCACTATCCACCTTAATCTAGGGTCACAATGTCGCTAAGTCTCCAGGCCTATACTCTGGGCTTCTCACCCCCTACCCCTTCAAGGCAATCCTAGGATCTTCTAGTGCCTTCCAAGTTAGGTTATGTCGCTGTCTGTAAACTTCTACTTCCCTGCCTGGCAAAGTCTTTCTTATTCTAATTTATGTCCTTTCATTCCTTTTTCTTCTTAAATACATTTCGCATTCAAGACTCTTTCTCTGATTAAAGTTCAAAATCCATATTCCCCCTCAATAAAAATCCTTTCCTTCCTTTTACCTGGAGTAGATAATTCCCACTCTTCTTCGGGGAGAAAGTAAGTCAGCCACTAGGAACTCATCACTGACCCAGAGGATGCACTAATCCCCCAAGCCACTGACGTCACCTTTGAAGACTGCTACAGGTGAACACCAGCCCAAGCTTGTTCTTTCTTCCTCAAGGCTCTGGAGAGAGGGTTCCTCTTTCTCCTCTTTTTCCCGAAGCCAATCCCCCCTTTTAAATTTATGTATTTATTATTTATATACCAATCCCAGTTCCCTCTCCCTCCCTTCACCCACACTGCACCTTCCATCTGCTCCTCAGGGAGGTTAAGGCCTTCCCTGGGAACTCAACAAAGACTGTCCCATCCCCTTGTTGAGGCAGGACCAAGGTTCCCCCAACGCCGCCCCGTGCCTAGGCTGAGCAAGGTATCTCTACATAAAGAATGGGCTCTACAGAGTCAGGTCATGCACTACAGTTAGATCCTGGTCCCACTGCCAGTGGTTTCCTTATACTGTCCAAGCCGCACCATTCCCAAAGCTTGAACCTTTTATGTCTCACTCATTCTCTGTGGGCTCTTCTAGTTCAACCATGAGTAAGTGTCTCCTGCAGATGGACCTGCAGATGGTCCCTATGGTGGCCCTCCTGCCAAATAACTACTTCTGCTTCTTTGTACCCTGTTCTTGACTGGGTAAGGGACTCAGGACCTATTCTCCAGGTCTGTAAGATGGTGAGCAGAAGGAAATGTCAGAAATAGGAGAATGTGCTCCTACCGATTAGGACAATAGGAGACTGAAATACATCTGGATAGAATAATAATAAGTATCCCAGCAGGAAGACAAGGCAAGTTGATCAAGAGTTTGAAGCCAGCCTGGGCTACATGTTGAGCACTGGGCCACCTTGGACTGAGATCTTGCTCAAAAGATACACCCACAAAAAATAAAGTCACTAAAAATCCTATTTTTTGCATGGAATAATGTTCTATTTATAAAAACATAGGACACGAGCCATCTATTTTGGAAGGTACACCATGGTTTTTCCTCCTCTTTTGGATGAAGAGATATGGTGAGGGAGGATTAACACACACTTAGACTACAAACTCCATAAAACATTAACACAGTGCCTTTTGAGTATTATATTATGAATAGGGTTTGGTATTTCTCTTAAGGCAGCTTTAAAATCTCCTTCAGGGGACATATTAGTAACATGATTCAACTTCTTCTTCTTTTTTTTTT